>JAJOOF010002428.1:0-37975 GCA_029582545.1 Solanum lignicaule | reverse complement strand
CAGGGAAACGGGCCTAAAACCCAAACGAACGACCAGGCGACCGAACAGTCAGTGCCAGCAAGTCATAAATGACTTGGGGTCGCTACAGGAACGCTCTAAACGACACACAGAAGGCAAGACACAGAAATGACCAAGAGGGTCATTACACATATCTTCAAAGCAAATACTACAGCAGCCAACTCTAAGTCATGGGTTGGGTAGTTCTTCTCATGAACTTTCAACTGTCTGGATGCATAAGCTATAACTTTGCCATTCTGCATTAACACGCAACCCAAACCAACTCTAGATGCATCACAATACACCACAAAACCTTGAGTACCTTATGGTAAGGTCAATACTAGGTCGTAGTCAACCTCTTTTTCAATTCCAGAAAGCTTTTCTCACAAGCTTCAGACTATTGAAACTTCACTGTCTTTTGAGTTAATTTGATTAAAGGGGATGAAATAGATGAAAACCCCTCTACGAACCTTCTATAATAGCCAACCAAACACAAGAAACTCCTAATATCAGTTGGAGATGTGGGTCTAGGCCAATTCTGCACTTTCTCTATATTTTGGGTATCAACTCTAATTCTATCACCGAAAACTATGTAGCCCAAGAATGCCACAGACTCAAGCCAAAACTCACATTTAGAGAACTTAGCATATAACTCCTTATCTTTCAAAGTCTGAAGAACTATTCTGAGATGGCTAGCATGATCTTCCTCATTCCTCAAGTAGATTAGAATGTCATCAATGAATACGATAACAAACATATCTAAATAGGGCTTGAATACTCTATTCATAAGGTCCATGAATGCTGCAGGTGCAATGGTTAAACCGAACGACATGACCTGAAACTCATAATGACCATGACGGGTCTTGAATGCTGTCTTGGGAATATCAAACACCCTTACTTTCAACTGATGGTAGCTAGATCTGAGGTCAATCTTAGAAAAACAAGAAGCACCCTGAAGTTTATCGAAAAGATCATCAATTCTCAGAAGAGGATACTTGTTCTTGATGGTAACCTTGTTCAATTAGCGGTAATCTATACACATCCTATGAGAACTAACTTTCTTTCTCACAAATAAGACCGGAGCGCCCCAATGTGAGAAACTTGGTCGAATGAAACCTTTATCAAGGAAAATTTTCAACTGTTCTTTAAGCTCTTTCAACTCTGTTGGTGCCATTATTAATGGAAGAATAGAGATAGGACGAGTATCGGGAAGAATGTCTATGCCGAAGTCTATTTCTCTCTCAGGAGGAACTCCGGGTTGATCATCTGGAAAGACTTCTAGAAACTCTTTTACTATAGAAACTGACTGAATGTGAGGTATCTCGACACTAGAGTCATTAATTCGAACTAAGTGATAGACACAACCCTTAGAAACTAACTTTCTCCCCTTAAGGTACAAAATGAAACGACCCTTAGGCACTGTTGAACTACTTTTCCACTCTAAGACTGGCTCATTAGGAATTTGGAACTTAACAACTCAAGTTCTACAATCAATGGAAGCATAACAGGCATAAAGCCAGTCCATACTTAGAATGACATCAAAATCTACCATGTCTAACTCAATTAAATCAGCTATGGTGTCTTTGTGATTGATGGAAATTACACAATCACGATAAAGTCGCTCCGCTAGAATAGACTCCCCAACAGGTGTAGAAACACAAAAGGGTTCACACAGTGTCTCACGAAGAACATCAAACTTATTTGCAACATAAGGGGTTACAAAAGATAAACTTGCTCCTGGGTCTAGCAAAGCATAAACATCAAAATTAAAGACTTTAAGCATACCAGTGACAACATTTGGAGAGTTGTCTTGCTCTTGGAGACTAGTGATCACGTAAAGATGGATTGCTCCTCCGCCAGTACCGAAAGTAGCTCCTCTAGGTGCAGCCCTGTCTAGTGGAGCAATTGATGAAGATTAGGCCCTATTGACCTGATTTTCACTACCTTGCCGGTTCTTAAGGCACTCTTTCATGAAGTGACCCTCTTGTCCACACTTGAAACAATCTGTGGAGCCATCGCGACACTTACCCGGGTAGGTTCTACCACACTTAGCACATGAAGGTGCCCAGTTACCTCCTTGTGCCATACTACCCTGAGACTGTGCAGGTCTAGCTCTGAAATGCTGAGAATATTGGGTATTATACTCACCTTTGTTTCTGGGTGCAGGTGCACTAGCAGATGATGGAGCAGGCCCTTTTTGCTTTTACTGAAGCCCGGACTCATTCCCTGTCTTAGCCTTCTTGTTTCTAAACTCCTCCCTATCCCTTAACTTATCTTTCTCAACCTGCTGCACATATACCATTAACCTCGATATATCCATGTCCCCAATTAGCATCGCTGCCCTGCCCTCTTTTCTTGATAGACGGGACAACCCAGCCACAAACAAACTCATTCTACTCATCATATCTGCAACCATCTCCGGAGCATAACGGGATAGCTAGGTGAACTTCAACCCATACTCATGAACACTTAAGGAACCTTGCTTAAGTGTGAGAAACTCTTGTACCTTAGCCGCTTTCAGTTCTTGGGGAAATAAATTCCCCAAGAAAGCCTCCTCAAAATATGTCCAACTCACAGGTGGTGCATCATCAGCTCAATTCTTCTTCCATTGATCGAACCAAATCCTAACGACATCCTTCATTTAGTATGCAGCTAGTTCCACCCTCTCAGTATCAGCAATGTGCATGACATCAAATACCTTTTGCAGCTCCTCAATAAAGTTCTATGGATCCTTAGTAGTGTTTGAACCAGTCAAACTTGGACGGTTCATCCTCAAGAACTCACGAATCCTCGAAGTGTCAGCCTCTCCTCTTTGTTGCCCAACCTAGTTAGTTACAACTTGACTTAGCATCCTTATTGCTTCTCTGAACTCAAGATTAGTAACTTCTCCTTGGGGTTGCACTTCAGGTGCATTGGGTAACCCTTTCTCCTCAACATTACGTCTAGCTGGACGACCTCTTACAGCACTTCGTGGAGCATAATTATCTGAAAACACGTGCAAGCACGAATTAGAAGAAACTTTTTAGAGATCAAACTCTAATGCATGAAATGAGTATGAAAGAAGTGAGAAATTTTCCTAAGTGTTGCAGCCTCATAATTATAGATGTATCGCGCTTTACACCGATAACTAGGACTCTACAGACACAGCTTCATAGACTCCTTAGGACTCTTGAGCTCTGTGATATAATACCAAGTTTGTCACGCCCCGAGCCTACACTCTGGGCGGGACTGACACTCGAGAACCAATGCTTGCCCCAATCGAACCCTTGGCTTGACTTACTTACTCAGCGAAAGACTTAAACATAAGAAACATAACTCATGTAATAACTTAGCCAAGATGACAACTCAAGTCTTAAATGTATACAACTGAAATGAATAAAACTAAAGAACTATAAATATCTTTCTATGAAGCCTCTAAAACAAAGAGGGATGTTGGGACAAGACCCCGGATCATCCTAACAACTAAAAACTAGAAAGCAAAGTAAAAAAGAGCCCTCCGGAAAGCAAGGAGGCTCACTAACTGAATCTGAGTGCTCAACCTAATCAACGAGGCGCTGGATGTTGATCCTCCACCTGCGTCTGCATCATAAGACGATGCAGGCCAACTGGCATAGTACATTGAATGTACGAGTATGCGAGTTGGAATGCTAAACATAACATAGGCTTGAAAAGAATCTGAAAGGAACACTTACCTTGGCTTTAATCAACTCCTGAATAACTTAACTCGATATAAAGCAATAAAACACAAGCAATATATAGAAAGCTTGTAAAAAATAGTGGAAAACAACTTAGTTTGTTAAAAAAAAAAGTAATAACAAACTCAACCGTACTCATATAATAAAGTAATATAGTTTCTATGAGAGTTTCTCTAACTGACAACCACCACTATGAGCCTAAGTGGTGATACAACGTCTTGCCCATGCTGTTAGAACTGTCCTATACTTTGCCGTCATATAGAATGTCTTAACTAAGTGGATCCACTAGTCTATGCTAGAAAGCAACTTAAGGAGTCATCTAAAAGGTATGATCATTTACTACCCATGATGGCTACATGGTTTATGGAAACTTGAGTTAATATGAACTCGCATCCCCATATCGGTGCTCAATACTACTCGGTGCTCAATACTACTCCCAAAATATACTTAGCTCATATGTTTTTAAAACAAACTTCTTTCTTTGGTTTGAGATAATTACTCAAAACTTAGCTTAAAAGCTCTCTTGGAATCGATGTTCCCTTTCTTTCTCAATTGTGAAAACATTTTAAACTCTTCGGGAATACATAATCCCCATATATTTCTTTGAAGAAATGAACTTCAATCTTTACTCTTTACTCTTTATTTAACATGAACTTTAAGTCTTAAAACAAAGTTAAAACGTTTGCGTAAGAATTTTGAAAACTTTATGAAATTCTCTTGACTTGCTTCTTAACTTCTAGACTTGACTCTTAACTTTCGTTGAATTGAATTATGGATTCAAGGTTCATGATCTCATGTTTATGGATGATTTCATGATGTTTAGACGTATCTTAGAGTGTTGGAATCAACTAGAAAGCATAGGTACATTGCTAAGGAACTAGTACGGAAAGAAGGGGAAAAAAGTAGAAGACCTGGCTTCCCTGGCGCTCTGAGCAACGCGGGGCGCCAGATCCAAAATTTCAGAACTGAAGTTGGAGTGCACTGGTAGGCGCGGCGCCCCAGGGGTGAAACTTCAGAAAACTTTTTGGGGCGCGCTGGCTGGCGCGGCGCCCCACCCCTTTCCCCAGGTTTTGACGATTTTTCTTGCTCGTTTTTCAACACTAAACTCTTTAAACTCCAATTGTTCTTTCCCCAAACACTTAGAATCGATTAAACCCTCAAAATACATCAGATTCTACTCAAAATCACACCTAAAATCATGAATCAAACACAAGGAACTTCAACAACAAGAACTCACAAGATTTCAAACAAATTTCATCAAGAACTCATAGAATTTACTTTCAAATCAATATAACTTTGCTGAATTGAATCATTATTGGCGCGTGGGTGAACTAACCCAATGTTATGTGATCTCACATACCTCGTAGGATTGAATCCTTGGCGAAATCCACAACCAAACTCGAACGTTCTTGATCGATTCTTGATTTCTCTTCTCCTTTCTCCTCTTTTCTCTTTTCTCCAAGCCCTAACGTGAACTTCAACTTTTCTAAACTGACTAAAATCTGATTTTACCCCAATTAAACTCCTAAAAACAATTGGGTAAGGAAAAGACTAAAATACCCTTCCAAAATCCGGTTTTAGACTTTCCTTACTTGAACAGCCCAACTTCCAATGGGCATAACTCACTCATACGAACTCGGAATCGTGCAAACTCGGCGGCGTTGGAAAGATTATTCCAAGATATTTCCTACGATACCTAGAACCACACTTAACTCATCCTGAGCTAGGAGTTATGATCGTTTAAAGTTGACCCAAAACACATTCTTAAGCTAACTTAAGCAAATTTCCAGATTTTCATTTTTTCCAAAAATCACTATTTCCAATTCTTAACTTATTCCTAGTTATTTCAATTTGCGAGATTTTACACACTCAAAACAATTACATGTTCATACCCCGATCCAAAGTAATTCAAGAAATACCTATTCTCTAAAAAAAAAAAAAACTACAACCCATACCCTCATTCTTTAAAGCTGATACTTTTCACTTAACTAAAATAAATCAGTACCATATACTATATTGATATCATTAAGGCTAATAATTTTCTTAACTGATATTAAATAAGTATATATATATATATATATTATTGGTATCATTAAAGTTTATCGTTCAGAAATTACTCATTAATCAATGATACTATAAGAGTATATGTATATTGTTGTGGTATCATTAAAGTTTCTTATTCAGAAATTGCTCATTAGTCAATTATAAAATAAGGGACCGTTTGGTACAAAAATTAATAACACACAAATTAGTAATGCAGAGATTCTTTCCTAGAATCAAGCAAGGTATTTGGTCTCCTCTTTCTTACCAAATGCCAAGCAAATGAGACCGTGGGGGAGCCATCTTCTGCGAAGAGTGATCAGTCCTATGCACACTTTTGTACTAATATTATATGATGTACATATATTATATACTCCCTCCGTCCCATTTTATATGAGGTACTTTGACTGGGCATGGAGTTTAAGAAAGAAAGGAAGACTTTTAAAACATGTGATCCAAAATGAATGATAGAAATTTGTGTGGCTGTAAATCATTTCATTAAGGGTAAAATAGATATTTTATAGTTAGATTGTTACTTTATATGGAAATGTGTCATTCTTTTTGGGACTGACTAAAAAGGAAAGTGAGTCATATAAATTGGGACAGAGGGAGTATTACTTAGTTACTATGAGCATATATTCAATTTTGTGCACTCTTAATACAATGTAACTGGGAATTATTATTTTTTTACATTTTTTTCGCTAAATTTCTAACTCCGCTGCTCAATGAGAAAGTAAACATGCCTTTCTGCTCTAGACATGATTAGGAATATGAACAATATGCCAACCATCTTGCCATATATATATGTTGTATATTTAATTGATGCTTGATCTTCTAGTTTTGTCACTATCTAACATTCAATTTAATCATCATCATGTCTTCTAGCTCTTCTATAAAATTAATATATGGACCACCAAGGACATTGTTGTGCTTAACATATATTATCATCACATGTCTTCTAGCTCTTCTTGGATCTTCTGATTTATTATATATATATGAAAAAACCATTTTATTAGATATACACCCATACTCTATACTCTATACATACCAATTCTATTTATCTTTTCAAATAATTACATATTGTACCATTAATTAAGAGTTTTCTATTATATATATTGAGGAAAATACACCCAGATACATGTATATTTACTATCAGATACATTAAAATAGAAAAAGATGCAAGCGAGATGGGCAGAGAAGCGAGCGAGATAGTCATGTATTCTAGATACATGAGAATCACACTAGATACATGGTGTGATTCACATGTATCTGGGATACCAGATATATTGGAGAGTGGCAAATGCAATTTGTTATGTATTCAGATATATGTGAATTCACTTGAATACAATGTATTTAGAATAAATTACACCTAATTTAACTTCATGTATCTTGAGATAAGATACATGTATGTGGATGTCTCTGGACGCACCAAAATCTTGTATCTAAATATTTAGCTCCTTAACTAGTGAGATTTTTGTAAGTTTCCTAAAAATACCTTATTTTAGATGTTTAAATATTAAATATTTTTTTTTTTTAGATATTCATTTAACAAATGATCTCTTTTAGACTTCCCAAAGTGAGGATTTAAACGTGGCCTAACAATTTGCATATTTTTTATAGGGAAATTTAAGAACTTCCACGACAGTGTGAGAGAGCAATCATGTTCTAACAATTCCCCATTCTAGTCAGTGTTTTATTAGGAAATATATTTTGGACTGATTTTAGAGTCGCCACTTAATTTTTAAGAAAAATCAAGAAAACTATTGTTTTCAAAAGACTAAAACAGGAATCTAATGAAAACTTAAAAAGGGGTTCGGGGTTCTTATTAATATTCTAGGAAGGTTTTTTAAAGCACCTAGAATATCCGCTAATGCGGTTATCCGACAATTAATTTATTTGGCTAACATAATTTAACTTATCTTGATTTGCAAAAGTGAACTACTTTATAGTTGAGACAGTTATAAAAGGTATAAAGGGAAATATTGACCTACGATCTAAGTGAAATACTTCTCGAAATTTATGCTTTTAAATCTTTTGAAAGATGATCGATTTAGTTAAATTGTTAAAACGAAATGAGCGTCTTTCGGGGATTTGAACTCTTCGACCCTAAGATTAACGACAAATATCAATAAGCAAACAAACATAGTAAAGTAAAGAGGGAAAGAGAGTTGGACCCAAATCTGGTTTCTGTCCGCCTGGACCAGTATTTGGGTCCATTTTTGTTTTGGGCCTCCGGCCCATTTGAGTTACACCTGTCCTAGATTTCTAACAGAAATAATAATAAGACGACAAGGGCTTAGGCCCAAAATAACAAAATACAACTTCTCTTTAAAAATAAATGCGGGCTTTTTGGCCCAATCCCTTCAATTTCTCGATTTGTTGCTTCTTCCAACTTCAGGACTTGTTCGTCGATTTTGGGGACTAACTCGGAAAGGGAATTTGAGCCTTTATGGCTCTCCCGAAATGCAAGGGATATAGACCCAAATGGAGTTCTCCGCAGTCACTCACAATAAACAAAATAAAATAAAACTAGTCAACAAGGGGAAGAGCAAGTCTTAGACAGTTAAGAAAGGCTATTCTGCAAAGATCAATTGATGGAAACAATTATGAGAACACAATGAATTTTATTAAATATCACGCCTCACACAATATGTGTTTTTTAAACAAAATAGAAACTGTACCCTACGCCCCATTATTATTCCACTATAAGGGAAGTTAACAGGCAATGTTATTTCGTAATCATGAGTAAATCTAACCAACAAACTTATGCACTCCTACATACACATATCTCCATTTCCTGAATAATAAGCTACCCGATATGAAAACTACTCATCTCGCTATTATCATTTATTTTATTATTATTTTGTAGCTTCAGTTTTAACAAGAGAAAACGTAGAGACATTAACCAAATTTTGACATACGTTATATCATCTAGAAGCATATTAGAGCTTAAATAATAATTAAAAAAAAAGGTTTGGAGCTCTCCAACAAAAGCAGTGACAACAATGGAAATAAACACTTAGCGGTACATTATGAGCTTCTATAGTTCGAGATGACGAAACTCGTAGCAAAGCGGGACGACCAAAGGCCATTGATAACAACATGCTCTTATTTAACCAAACATGAAAAAACTTTTACCGAATATGAAACGATACGCTAATTTAAACATCATACTTAAAGCTGAACCCGCATCAGATACAGATTATTGATTAGTAAAACAGGAAGAATTTAACCTAATAGAATTTCAACTATGCGAACCTAGCGTCAAACTAGTTCAAATACGGTACAAGAACAGGTTAATATACTTCAAGCTTACGACGGTCAACCATGAGATTGTCCTGCTGATCACAACTTGGATCTAACATGCAAGAGACTAACCAAATGATTTACTTTAGCACAGAGATAAGACTGATCAGATTTTTGAAATAAAAAAAAATAAAAATGAAACATGCCACAGTTTAAACAAGCAGGCAGCCGTAACAAACAAGTTAAGACGATAAATTTATCGCAACCAAATCAAATGTGGATTTAAAGATACCGAGTTAAGGACATAGGATGTATAAGAGCTAAAAGTTTTTAACCATCCGAGTCTGACCCTTTGGGAAATGCTAAAGAACAATCCCAAAGGTAAATTAATTCTCATTTTTTAACAGGTCCTCCGCCAGAAAAATAAATAAGTAAATAACTAAAACTAGTGACTGTAAACAACTAAACAACCTCAATCTTTTTACACTAAGCTATGATCGGAATAAGAAAATATGATAGAAAGAGATGGAACCATGAAGAGTTTATAGTCGAGCAAGGATGAGATGTGATATGCTAACCAATAACACTAAACTACTCCAAAAAGAATGTATATGCAGATGACACATACAGAGAGAAAATATATTACTAGCCTAATATTCATTAACCAAAATCCTAACATATGGAGACTAAAACAAGATTAACACGTAAGCAGAACACAAACATAGCGAAGAACACATCATGAACGGAACAACATAGAAGCACTGAGCTTTAAACAAAGCCTAGAAAGGGTTTACCTCTTTCCAGACAGCGAACGGAGAATAACGAGTCAGCGGCTACAGTCCTCCCACCATAAAAACTCGAATATGAACAATGAATAAAGGATCCGGGCAGAATCTCGGACTCACGAGTGTTGGGAAACGATGACAAACGGGAAAGAAGAACGACACTCAGACCAACACTAGCTATCTCCTCTCCTCTCTTGAACGTACTTATTATAGATTTTATAGCTATTTTTCGGTGCTATTTCTCTTTCTCGGTTTAAAATCGCCAACTGAAAATTCTCCAATAATTTCTCCCAACTAAATCTCTCTCCCCTCAATTTTTCCTTTTCTTACAGTGGACAAAGAGTAATATATAGAAAGGAGAATGGGGTTCCGAAAAGAAAGAGGAAGCTGATGAAAAATCGGCAGAACCCAGACCCAAATTCCAAATTCAAACTTCAAATCTTTTTCACCATTAGAGGCAAACATACTTTTCTAAGATTTTCAACCCCATTCCAGAAGAGGAAATGGGGACAGACGCGTGCTTCTGTTGCCTACTGCGATTTTGTACAAACTGAAAAGGACGTCTGAAGAAGAAGACAAAGAAAAACAGAGTGCTGCCTGGCTATGCGTATTGCACCGATTCACGTGTCTCTTCACGCCGTGATGATTTCCGTGAACTCGCTGATGTTCATCCTCGCGTGAGGCGCGTACATGCATTGTTTGGAATTGTCGTCGACATCTCTGAGTTGTTGCGTCGGTGTTGAATAAAAGAAGAAGAAGAAACGTGGGTCCAAGGTCGGGTCTGGAAAAGGGCTGTGGGAATATTGTATTGTTGTTAATGGGTATTTGGTATGTTGGGCTGGGAATTTTGATAAAGTTGGACTACTGTACGTATTGTTGGTTGGGAAATAAAATGGAATGAGGAAAATGGGTAGATGGGCTGAGCAGATTAAAAATAAGGGCTGCTGGAAATTAGACGTAGGGTCCAAAACTTTAGTCTTTTGATATGGCCAAATGAATTACTAATTGGTCGAATTGAATTGAAATTGGTCAATTGAGATTTCAAACTAACTAAATTGAATTTCATTTGCAAATTCGGCTAACATCTAAATGAGATGAATTAACATAATTAATTTAGGAGCTTCTCAATCTTAACGAAATAAAATAATCAATTCAACTATAAACCAATTAATTTTTTAAAGTTAACCACAATTTAAACTAAACTAACTTTAATATAATATTTAAAATAAAATCTTTTTGAGATGATTTTCAAATATTCACGAAACATACCGATTATATCTATAAACCCTATGAAATATATCTACTTATTTATAAATTATGAGAATCAACTAAGATCACTTAAAATGACTTTGAAAAGTATTTGAATTTTATAAAATTAAGTATTCTATTGTTTGGGAATTAAGAAGCTCGAAAATTAATTATTATCGGGGAGGGTCAAAATTGGGCGTCAACAGTCAGCTAGCTTTCTTAGAAGCTCACTGCTTTAAGTTGGACATTTAATTTTGTCGATCGACAAAAATACTCTTGATCGATCGTTTCAATTTTGGCTCTTCTATATATATAGTTGTGTAGTCTATTAATAGGTGGACCACTTGTGTCAATTGTTAGTAATAGTAGTTGCTTACGTTTCTAATTTCTTTGGGTTATGGCCCTGCACAAATTTTGTTGCATCTCTCCGTTGTCCAATGCACCATTTTTACGCAAATCTAATTACAAGAGGTGTGTATAACATATTAAAAATGTGTTAATATTTCAAGTTCAAATTATACATACCAAAAAGTTGTAACACTATCAAATCATCCGAACAACGTCTACGTACAAGTGAGAATTTGTTCGTATAATTTTTATTTGACATAAAATTTGAGAAAGTAAATAAACTTTTTGAATTTTGTAATTTTAAAATAAAAATACGCTGAATGCAGAATGAGATGGAATAAGAATTTGATGTTTGTAAATTCAGAATTTTAAAATAGGATAATGATCTCAAACTAAATGTAACAATTGTCAAATTAACAAACAAGTACTATCATTGCAATTGCACTCGACGAATAGTCGTATTTTGAAAAAAAATCAATGATCGCATTATTAGTTATACTTTCAAATACCTCACCCTTAATATATAACAAACTTAACAATCATTTAAAAAGTCATTGCCAATTCTACTTCGCAGGTCATTTTTTATGAACTTTATTGAGGAAAAAACTCTTTCTACTGTTGTAATATGCATATGTAATACAAAGCTTAACTTCACAAGTAGATAAATAAGTTATCATATGTCTTTTGCATATTTGTTTGTCAATGTAATTGAAAGATCTCCAAGTCCTTTCAAATTTGAGAAAGCGTTTTTTCCTTTTTGCTGGGTTTTATTTGCCCTGAGTTTCTTACCATAAATAAGTTTTCCTTTTAGAAAAAAGTTTAAAATTTGACTAGTCTTTTTCTTGTTGGAAAAGATTTAGGACTCTATAAATATATATATACTTGTTTCTTCTAACTTGATCAACATTCATAATGTAGTCCTAGGGACTTTGAGAGTTTTTGTTGGGGGGGGGGGGGATTTTTGGGACACAACTGATATGTTATCACTTGTGTGCACCTCCCATGTATCCTGAGTGAATTGGTTGAGGTTGTTTCTCTCTATATTTTGTACTCTCATATTTATATAATGAATTGATCATCTCTTTTGTGGATGTAGGTCGATTGACCAAACTACGTTAAATCTTTGTGTCTTTTGGTATATTTCTCATTTGTCTTATTACTTATGGTTTGTCGAGGTTTGCTTTGCTAGTTTCCACATAACACCTGCTTACTAACACTTTCCTCTAATAATGAATATAATTGTCTAGATCAAAACTAAGTTCTTCAAGGGTGGAGATATTAAGTTCATCTGAAAAATACGTAAAATGTTCTGCGATCTTATTTTATCATAATTTATAAAAGAATTCTCGTGACTCAAACTAGTCATACCAAAAAGTATATCAATATACAGTTCATTATAGCAATTGTTAAGCTCTGAAAGTTATAAATCAAAAACAACAAAAAACACTTTCAAACACAAATAGTGAGAATATATTGTTAAGCAATTGTTAAGCTCTTACGCTTCGACTTTTCAAGATCATATTTCTCATTCATTTTAGGGATCATAATACCCTTTTTTCGACAAAAAATAGAGGAATGTCTTCTATCAAAGATTTTTATATATTTTGATTCCCTCATTAACTATAATTTTTTTTTTTGTGAAATCAATAAATTTTGTAGCACTTATAACAATATCTTATTTTTTTCGTGCAGAGCCATATTCAAATCATTTGTAACTATAAAAAAATTTAATATCAAATGCAACATGTAGATAAATACTTGATATAATGTATTTCACTAGACTTTTTGTCGTTGATTGCTCATGATAATTTACCCCCTTATTTTCAAGAACTTCAAGTACAAAAATAATTGATGAGAATAACAAAATAAAGTTATGTACCTTTGAAGTTCAAGTTTCTGATTTAATTCATTCCCCTAGTAATTCCTCTAATTTTCAGCTTGATTTTTCCACAATATCTCCCTGCGCTTAAAAAAACCCTCCGACGATATGTAAAGCATTGAAAAAATGTCAAAAAACTATTCACGTCATGATGTTTCTTCACAACAACTACAAATCAATTGGATTTGATGAGCAAAACAATATAATGTATGCAATGTATCAAATAATGATATTTCTGAATTGAAATTTTATGACACTATTAAGCCCTCCTCCTCGCATGTTTTTAGCTTCATCATAATTTTATCTCCATAATTGAAATTGACTCAAAAAATGATCTAAAAGCAAAGAATGGATTGCTTCTTTCAATGAATTTGCAGATGTATATTTGATATGAACAAGATAAAAAAATCTCTTGATAAATTTATCTTACTTGTTTGTATATACTTACGAAAACCATTGTTAGAACTCATAAGCATTCAAGCGAGCTCGATGATCACCTTGAATATTTTCGATTGTGTTTGTCAAATAAATTTCAAATATATTGTTCTTGATCACTTAGATCTTGCATTATCTTAAAACACAAATGTAATGATCCGGTCAGTCATTTTTGGAAAGTTGTGTGAACTTACCGTTTTCCCTCCTGATATTGACCGCAAGTTGTTTTTGTTGAGTTTTGAAAATTGATTTCAAACTTTGAGTTTAGAGTTGAGAATTTGGTAAGATTTGAGTTTGAAAGGTTAATATTGTTAGAAAGAGGTTTTCAGTGTCTTTTGGAATTTCAAGTTTTGGAATATGGAATTTCGCAGATTCCATCAGTCCCAAATTGTGGAATCTAATTAGTGAGAGTTGTCGATTTCAAATTCGGAGCCTTTTTGAGGATTTGAGATCCTAAGTTAGAAATTGTTGAAAATTTAGCCTTTGGGTTGACTTTGATTAACATTCGAGGTTCGGTTGCTTGGATTAGAATTTCGAGAGTTTTGTTAGATTTGGGGGATGATTTTAAGTCTAGGTGAGGTCTTGGTTGATTTTTGATAGGTCCCAAACTATTTTAGCCTTTTTAGAAGTTGTGTTAGTTTTCTGTGGTTTTTACGGATATCGGGTCAAGGAGTCCTCAGATTTGTGTTTTGACAATTCCATTGAGTTTGAACCATTGAGTATAATTGATTTGCATATGTGGTTCATGTGTATGGGTATCTAAACGAATCCTGAGGGTTCTTTCGATATTTTGAGAGTTGGATGATTTTTCTAATGCTAGTGTGCTTCGCTTTCATGAAGGGTGTCTTGCGATCGCAATGTTTGCGAAAGAGAGACCCTAGTCGCGAAAGCGAAGGGCCTCAGTTAGGCAGGGTTCGCTTAAGCGAACCATGGGTTGCGATCGCGATGTTTGCAAAAGCAAAGGTCCCCACTTTCGCGGGGTTCACATTTAGCGAATCCAAGGTCGTTTTTGCGACATCATAGAGTGGTTTTGACCTGCAAATTTCAGGTTTTGAGCGTCATTTTTTCATTTTTGAGCTTGGTAAACCCTTGGAGGCGATTTTCGAAAAGATTTCTTGTGCTAAATCGTTTGTGTAAACTTTTGTGATCCTAAAATTTCATTTCCCTTTGATTATTTATGGATTTTAACATCAACATTTGAGAATTTATTGGCAAATGACAAGATTTTTCAAGAACTCAAGTTCTAAACTAAAATGAGGATTGTGAACTTATTTTGAGTCATTTTTTGAAATGATTTTGAGCAATGAGTTCCTAATTAAAGCCTTAAGTAACATTTTCAAGCGTTGATTTTCAGAATTGGATTTTGTGATTGACCCATTTTAAAAAGTATACAAGTTGTGTAATGCCCTTTTTATAAATGATAACAATAATCAGTAATAAACATTTTCATATCAAATTTAATGTTTGGAAGGTTTTGATGAATTGTATCACGGTGGACTCCTTCATAAGGGAGTCAAATATACTTGTAGGTGTTGACAGCCAATTTTGGACCTCCACAATATAGATTAATCACCGAGCTTCTTAAATTTCGAACAAATTGAAATAATTAGTTTATAGCATTCAAAATATTGTTCAAATAAATTTAGTCGCTTTTGTAATTTCTAAATAATAAATATGCTTTTCGTATAGTTTTATATATAATTAGTACATTTTTATAAATATTCGAAAATCATCTTAAAAAGATTTTGTTTTGTTCAAATATTTTATTAATTGGCTTAGTTAAGTTATATTTTATATTTTTGAATTAATTAGTTCAAATAAGTTAATCATTTTATTTTTGTTAGGATTAAAAAGCTCGTTAATTAATTAATAAAATTCATCTTATTTTAATTTTGGCTAAATTCATCGTAGTAATACTTTTTCCAGAATAATTGGGAGTGTCACCACACTAAATATAATAAGTCTAAAAAATGAGAGAAACAAGTATTTACCACAAAATTAAAGAATCAAATAATAATTGAGAAGTCTCTAAATGTTGACAAATCTAACGGCAACAATAACATGGGTGGGTCCAATAATTAGGCCCTTTTTTCCAGTCAACCCAAGTCCCCAGCCTCATTCACATTCCAGCCCATCTCAATTATCCCGACCCGGCCCAACTCTCTTTCTCTTTCACAAAAGAGAACCCAGAACATTCCCAGAAAACGACAAACCAACGTTCACAATTGTAGCAGCAACAATACAATAAATACAGTAACAGCCGACCCCACCCCTGTGCGTCTTCTTCTTCTCCACTGCGAACAACAAACAGTGACCAGCAACCCAGAGAAAAAAATCACGAGTGAGCCCAAAAAATCGCGACTCATTCCAAACGTGACCCAACTCCAGCAATCCAAACGCAAGCCCACTCTTGTTGTGCGCGTCGTCCCTCTCCCCGTCCCTCTCCAATTCGTACCAGTAGCAGGTACGTGCCCTGTCCCCCTTTCCCCTTTCGGAATGAGTCAAAACCCCAAGGAAAAGGTGTTTGTCCGAAATGGTGAAAGGTTTTTCGAATTTTGAATTTCGATTTGGGCCTTTGTTCTTACCTGAAAATGAGCCCTTTCCCCCCTTTTTTTTTCGAACCCTAGTTTTCATCTATATATTCCCCCTTATTCATTGTAGAGGGGGGATTTGTTTTGGAGAGTTGGAAAAATTTTCGGAGCAAAACACAGAGGAGAGATTTGAGCAAAATACTTTAATACACACTCTAAATACATTTCATAAGCAAAAGAGATAATAGTCTTCGGTTCTGTGTTTAAGTTTCTGCTCGGATTTCCATTTGGCCGTTCGTGTCCGAGTTATTGTGGTGAAGGTCGTTGCCCTTGCCCGTTTGTTTCAGTTCGCTGCACACAAGAAGGTAAGCTCCATTTTATTTTTATTTCCAATTCTTTAGTTGATGCACTGTTGCGATGACAGTGGTGGCTGTTTGTTGATTTGTCTTTCCTCTTCCTTTCTCGGCTTTTGTTATTGCTCGTGTGAGTCTTAGAACTTCTCTTTCGAGTTAGCTATCATATTAAGAGTTTATTTCCTCCTAATGAAGTCTCTAGTATTATTTATGATGTTAGTGTCATCACTTCGCTAACATTAAGAGTTTTTGCATTATTGATTGATATTACGTCTGACCGTTATTATTGAGTGTGGGCTATTTACATTTTCTTTAAAACCCAAAGTATTTGGTTCACTGCAAATGGCAATATTAAGACATTTTCAATTTAGAATTCGTGTTCGGCTTAGTGCGACTTTATCTGAACAGTAAATGGGCATGTCATTTTTAAACCCACAATTTCCTTAGCTTTCCCTTAGTTTCGAATATCATTATTTTCGTTGTACTGCCTGATATGCGTTGTATTCTCATTGATTAACTGTATTGGTCTATTAAAAATATACAAGAGTAATTCTTTACTGTCTTTGTTTGGTTTGTCTTAAATTCCAGTTTGCTTAGAATTAATGTACTCTTATATCTTTGAGATATATGCTTTGGAGTTGTAGTTTTCATTTTCCATGGTATAATGTTTTGATGTTGATTAAGTTTCCTTTTCTGCCTAGTGATATTATTTTGTCTCGTATTATCGGATATTAGTTACCATACACAGTCCATTAGCGCTTAATTTAATTATTAGTTACAGTCAGTCTCATTTTCTTTCTTCCTTCGTTGCATGTGAAATTTGTCCGAGTTCACCATGAACTCATTCCTTTTCCCTTGTATTTTTGAGAGAGCCAAAAAGGATAAAATTACTTCATTCGAGCCAGCCAGCTATAAAAATTGACGAACAAATTTCGAAGTTGAAAGAATGTGCAACAGATCGAGAAATTGAAAAGATTGTTTGGCCCACTCTTAATTTCAAAGAGATGTATTTTGATATTTTGGGCCTAAGCCCTCGTCATTTTATTTATTTTTATTCTTGTTAGAATTTAGGACAGGTGCACGTGACGTAAATGGGCCAAAGGCCTAAAATAAAAATGGGCCCAAATACTAGCACATGCGGACAGAAAAACCAAATTTGGGCCCAACTTTCTTTCCCTATTTACTTTATTGTGTTCATCTTACTTGCTAGTATTTGTCGTTAATCTTAAGGTCGAAAAAGTCAAATCTCTGAATGACGCCTATGTTGATTTAATAACTTAACTAAATCAGTCAACGCTTAGCAAGATTTAAGGAATAAATTTTGTAAATTATCTCACTTAGATAGTAGTTCCATATTCTCCCTTGCCCCTTTTAAAATGGCTCTAATTATAAAAGTTGCTCAATTCAAATTAAGTCAGATGAAAATTAGCCAAATAATTAATTGTCGGATAACTGCATTTTAGCGGGCATTTCAGGTGCTTTCAAACCCTTCTCGAAATGCTAATAAGAACCTCGAACCCCCTTGAATATTTTCATTAGATTTCTGTTTTAATCTTTTGAAAAAGTAGTTCTCTTGATTTTTCTTAAAATTAAGTGGCGACTCTTAAAACCAGTCTAAATATATTTTCTTATTAAAACAGAATGGCGATTCTGCTGGGATTTGAATGGTTCTAACCTTAAGATTAATTTGTTTGACTATGTGTTTTAACTGTCTATTTGTTTTATTTATCGCTCATACTGAACTGTGGCATTAATGGCACCCGATTCCGCCAAATGGCAAATAGCCTGCATTAGGAAAAAGGCGATTACTTGGCTTACCACGGCTATCCTTCAGAAAAAACACAAGTTGAATTCTTTGGAAGCGATAAACGAATAGTTGGCTTGTGGTCATCCAACGTCGTTTATTGGACTTCACCCCGTTGTTTGTCTGACTCGGGTAATCGTCATTTCTAAACCAATTCTAGTCAACCTAGAGTAGAGTAAAACCAAATCCAAATCTAAGCATTAGACTAAGACGGCTTAATACCCAAGGTGCATTAAGTCCATTAGTAAAATCGCCAAAAATTATGTTCAAGGTCCACGACCTAACGACACACCATATTATTTGACATTTGAAAGATGTATGTGTGGAAACCTGATTGTTACCTATTTGGGGTAGGGAATCTTAACCGTGCTTTGCTTTGTAGGTATGGATCGATTTCCCAAATTTGACATGGTAGTGGAAGTCCCAGTTCTGCTCAAGTTGTGGTACAACGACCTCACTGTGGTTCACAAAAGGGCCCTCAACAAATATATATGAGCCCTAACAGGATTCATTAATATGGTCGGGTGGCCCAAGCTGATTGAAGTCCTCACAAGTTATTGGGACAACGAGAAAATGGTGTTCCGATTTGGAACCATGGAAATCACCCCGACAATTGAGGAAATTCGAGACGGAATAGACACAGTTGGTACATGGCTTGAAATAAAAGTGAGAAAGCAGGAAAACATCTTAATCCCTAACAAGCCTACTCTCGAGGATATTATAAATTGGCTTGGATTAAGAAAGGATTGTGCCTTTTGGGCCGAAGGTTCTAGCATTTCTTTTATGGATCTTTATGTCATATTTAGGAACGCAAGCTTTTATGCGAATTACAACCAAGATTTCAGGGTCACTTACAGAGAATGAGACGGGATCAGACCTTTGGCATTCACCGTTGCACTATTGGGCACCATGGTTTTCCCACACGGCCCGAGCCTCAATATCAACACCCAAGTGATAATGCTTGCGCACACTCTATTCCACGGGCATCTGAACCAAGGGCAAGTAAAGTATTATCCTATCGCACCTGTCATCCTTTCCGACATGTACCGTGCTTTGGAAAAATGCAAGGAAGGGCATCGTTACTTTTAGGGTTGCAACCTTCTTCTTCAATAGTGGATAATGAGTCACTTGGTGAAGAGACACGGAACTCAAGAACTCCATACCCTCGATGAGCATAATGCTCTTAAGAGTTTGAATGACATGTTGTTTTGGGCAGACTTAGAAAAAAGAAGAACCAGAGAAAGTTGGGCTCAAATTTTTTCTGAGTTAAGAGAAGAAAATATCTAGTGGATGTTCGACCGTTTCATCTCGAAAGATGCCATAGTACGGGGCGACAGACAACTTGTGCTTCCTCTGCAAGGTATTCGAGGTATTCGCCCATATACACCTATCCGGGTCCTGAGGCAGTTAGGAAGAAGACAAACTACATCCCCAGAAGCATACTACCGTATCTATGTGTTCGACATCAGGGATGATAGAGTGCCTGAGGCTTCAGAGATGCTGAGAGAATGGAAAAGAGCAGTGCGAATGAACAAGGACACCATTTCCATAGATCGATTTAATGCGGGGTACGACGAAACTTACAAAACTTGATTGAAGCGCAATATACAGGGTATAGGGTATCTCCTTCTCAGTTCCGAACATTTACCGCAGTGTAGAGTACAAAGAGTCCAAAGCTTTGATAGAACTAAGAGAGGTAAGAAGAGAAGCCTAGGAGATGCACGAGGAATTTCTCCGAAAGCAAGATGAGGATAAGTACGCCCTCGAGAGCGTAACTCAAGAATTAGAAAGCTTAAGAAGTGATTTGGGAGAGCTTAACTTGTGGATTGGAGATAAGAAAAACGAAATATGTCTCGAAGACTGGGAAGAGAAAGGCTGCCGGAGCAAAGGATACTTGCTAATGATTCAATATAGGCTTCAACATCTCATGGCACAGAACAATAGGAGCAGATCAGAGGCGGAGCCATTGGGAGCGTCTTAGCGAATTTCGCCCCTGCGTGGGGTTTGCTATATGTACTTATTGTTATTTGCCCCTGCGTGGGCTTGCCTTTCTTGTATTTTGGTACTCTTTTCAAATGACCCCTGCGTGGGCCTTTCCTTTGTTTTTTTAATTTATTCCCTACTTTCCCTTCTTATTTTCGCTTCTTGAACATCATTTTATATGCGAAATTTGCTTTGGGGTAACAAAATGCTTCAATTCTACACATACATATTTCAAATATGTTAGGCCTACCCTTGGCGCAAAAGGGCCCCCTACTTGTTTAGGACGCGCGATATATACTTATGTGCTTTAACTGTTTATGTGATATTGTTGCTTCGAATGATGACATTTTTAGCCCACTCCTTTTCAAAAATTGTCTGAAAATTTCCCCAATACCAAATACTAGTCACTACCAAATGTCCGACCAAAATTCCATGAGTCTTGAGTTTCTCAGCCATAAATAAAATCCTACTACCAAATCCTAAAATATTACTCTATCATCTCAGAAAAGGTGAAATTGCTGCTAAGATGGAAAAGGGCAAGGATATCGACATAGAGCTAACTGAGGAGGATTTGAGGATGGAATTGCAGCGGCTCAGGCGAGAGATCCAAGAAACCAGAGAAAGGAGAATAGAAATGGAGTTTGCCACCACGGTCGCACGAGCAGCAAATGCGGCACTAGAATGCAATGTTATAAGTAAAAAGACAGTTGTTGTGCGGAAGGAACATGATGTCTTTAACAATGACATAACCATGAGGCTTCAGAAGATACGTGGAAAACGTTTTTTTTTCAATCAAGAAGCCAATAGTAGTCTCAAAGACACTAACCCTGGAGCTACTGAAGAAGATGTCGATGAGGAAATCATCTATACGCCTCCCTTCCCGGGACGTTTGGAAGGAGGAGACAAAAAAATCACTCTCCCGGCTTATGAGCGGACACATAGCGTGGAGGAAAGAGTCGTGTCGTGTGCTCTCATTTACAAGCACCTTAAGGCGTCAGGTATGCTGAAGCCTCTCGAAGGAACCACTTTTGGGTTTTGGCATGAAAGCTCTCAAAAGACATATGCCTACCACCCGAACCAAAGAGGACACACTATAGAGGAATGTGTGGAACTTAAGGCAGCAATCCGTAACCTGATTAACATTGGGGAGATCCCGTATATGTGGGGTAGGAACACTGTCCTTACCTGTGACCAACATGAGCCCAGTATGCTGGTCACTAAGCACACTTTGTTTTATTGTCACTACTTCACGCTTTTCAAGAAAATGTTGTTGAATATCTACAGTCTGTTAGTTCGAGTGTTGGCCTCTATCGGAAAGGATGACGAAGCAATCGATCCCGTTGGAATTGAGATCTGGAAACCCTGCCCTTATCATGATGCCATAGATCATAACATTGGAAGGTGCCTTAGGTTTCGCTATGACGTGGAATCCCTCGTCAACATGGGAAAGATTCAAGTTGAGTTTGTCCCCCGTGGCTAATACGGCAGTCAGATGAAGAAGCTTCGGTGAAAGCACCATCTATCTTTTAGGAGCTTTATTATCTGTTTTTCACTTTCCTTGTAATCACCAGAAATGAATGAATGAAAATGAAATTTTCATTTGTATTCGAACTACGTAGGGCCTGAATTTTCCTTGGGAGATACGTAGGCAGCCTTCCAATGCCCGGCCCCTATCTTTTAAATTTTTCTTTTTCCCCTTCATTCTACAAGGAAACATTGAGTTCAGATCAACATATGCTGAGAGATGCAGCAAGAAGACCTTAGTTCAACGCAATTTAACATTTCTGAGTCACTAGCCTCAAAATAAAACGAGCAAATTCCTGCTCGTTCAAGAGTCAGTCCCCATTATTCTTGGGTTAACATGTTCTCAAACGAAGCAACTATTATGTGTTTATATGCCTTCTATGTAATATTTTGCGTTATTCATCCATACCTAATACTAACAGATTTGCCTTTAAGTTGTTTTTCTCTACAGGTAGTTGAGAACTGATCTGTGTTGATACACTGATCGATCATCCTTATTTCACTAGATCTAAAGGTCCTACAGATTCCTTCCCCAGTCAAAGTTCACAAAAGGGAAAAGCAGCAATGGGTGATAACAACGAAGAAATCCGCCTTACTGATGTCGTGGTGGCTCAGCCCGTCCTTGCCGATCAAAATGAACTAATCCTACAGTTGATGCAACAAATTGCTGAGATGAGGGTCGAGATGCAGAGAAAACAAGATTTGCCTCATCCAATTTTTGCTGTCAACGCTCAACTAGACGGAAGACCTCCTGCTCAAATTCCCCCTCCTAACGTTGAACAAGCTCAGAACCCGCCTTCAAGTCCTGCTCGTAATCCCAAAATCATTGACCTTACCACCCAAAACCCCCATTACGCCTTAGCCTCTTATCAAACACCACCTCATCCTCAAAATACCAACCTCCAAGCACCACTCCCTTCCCCCAATACAAACCATCAAACTGGCCTACCCCCTCAAAGCCAAAATGTTAACAGCCCGCACATTTCCCTCTATCACCAAAATCAACATACCAACCCCCAGACGTTCCCTCAAAATTACCAAGCCACTCAAAATGCCCAAAGTCCCTCCATTGCTCCACCCCTACCTCAGAAAAGCCACTTTCAAAATCTCAGTCCCCAATGAGCCTTACGCCAATTTTTCTGAGCTCGACCACTATGAGGAAAGGGAGAGAGAGTGGAGGTCAAAGGAAGATATCGCCAAGATAGTTATGAAAGAGGAAATTAGAAAAGCCATGAAGGAGTTGAACTGCATTCCTGAGGTCATCGGGTTGAGTTAGGAAGACCTGTGCATTGATCCGAATTTGGACCTCCCGGAAGGGTTCAAGGTGCCAAAATTTGACATCTTCGGAGGAATGGGGAACCCCTTAGCACAACTGAGGGCCTACTGTAACCAACTCGTGGGAGTTGGAAGAGACGAAACTTTGTTAATGTGGCTTTTTAGCCGAAGTCTGAGCGGAGAGGCTTTGAAATAGTTTATGTCTAATGAAATGAGACAGTGGTCTAGCTGGAACGCTCTGGCTAAGGACTTCATCGAACGATTCGCCTACAATGTGGAGATCGTTCCTGATCGTTACTCCTTGGAGAAGATGAAGCAGAAGCCGACCGAAGTTACAGAGAATTTGCATATAGATGGCGAAAGTAGGCAGCTAGAGTTAGACCTCCCATGTCAGAAAAGGAAATTGTCGAAGTGTTTGTACGGGTGCAAGAACCCGAATATTATGACAGAATCATGTTGCTCGTTGGAGCAAAATTTGTTGAGATAGTCAAGGTGGGTGAGACTATCAAAGATGGATTGAGAACTGAGAAGATTGCCTGTGTTGCTGCCTCGCCGGGATCCTCGGGCTTGTTGAAGAAGAAAAGAGAAGATGTGTCCTCCATCTCTTATGAGGGGAAGAAGACCCCAAGGAAATCATCATCATACCAAGGTCGTTCTCGACCTTCACAGGGTTCGTACCCGACTTGTTATGCATAAGCTGATTAGCAAAATACTCCTCCCACCAGTTACCAAAATACCCCTTTTCCCAGCTATCAAAATACTCCCCCTCCTAGCTACCAAATTTCCCCTACTATCTACCAAACTCCCCCTCCAGTTTACCAAACCCCAGCTCCAATTTACCAAAATACTGCCCCGAACTACCAAGCTCCACAACCAAATTATCAAACCAACTCATATCCCAGATATCAAGCCCCCCGTCTGAATGCTCCAAATTATCGCCAAACGCCTCCCTCTCAACAAGGCAATTACGATCTCCCCCATCCTAGGTTTGAGAAAAAGCCTGCTAGAATTTTCACTCTGCTCATTGAAAGCCGAATAAAGTTGTTCGAGCGATTAACTGCGGCAGGATATGCTCATCCAGTGGGGGCCAAGCCGGTTGACACTAGCTCAAAGTTTTACAGACCTGACCAGAGGTGCGCATATCACTCCAACAGTATTGGACATGATACCGAGGACTGCATCAACCTGAAGCATAAGATTCAAGACCTGATTGACCAAAATGTGGTCTCTCCTCAGACAGTCGCGCCCAATGTCAATAGTAATCCTTTGCCAAATCATAGAGGCGTCACTATCAATAGGATAAAGATAGATGATGATTGGTGCTTGACAAAGGCAATAGTTCCGATTTCTCCTGAAGAACTGGAAAGGGCTGTAGATTCGTTTAACATCAGAGAGAAGAAAGAGTTTGTGATTCTGACACCCGAGAAGGTTGTTGCCTTGGTGCCGAGAGAAACTCTTATTCGACTAAAATATGTTATTGAAATGGCTGTTATTTAAGGCATGACCAGATGTGGCAGGTGCTACACACCGGAAGAATTGGCCCAAGGGGGGGCAGAAAAAAGATCAGACTAAAAGGCCGATTAGTGAAGCTGAAGACAAAGAGTTCTGGAGGAAAATGCAGCCGAAAGATTATTCAATTGTAAAGCATTTAGAGAAGACACCAGCTCAGATTTCTGTATGGGCTTTGTTGATGAGTTCACAACTGCGTAGGCAAGCGTTGATGAAGGCTCTGGATGATATTTATGTGCCCGTGGGTACCAACAGTGACAATCTAGCAGCCATGATAAACCAAGTCATTCGAGGACAGAGAATTAGTTTTTGTGAGGAAGAGCTGCCCTTTGAAGGCAGGATGCACAACAAAGCTATGCACGTCACCACTATGTGTCGAGACAAGATAATAAATTGCGTTCTGGTCGATGATGGATCCGGTCTAAATATTTTCCCACTTTCGACTCTAAGGCAGCTAAAATTTGATTTGGGAAAGCTTCACCAGAACCAAGTCAATGTGAGGGCGTTTGATGGAGCGCAAAGAGACACATTGGGTGCGGTGAACTTGGATATTCAGGTGGGTCCTGCGGAATTCAACGTCAAGTTCCAGGTGTTAGATATCAACACCAATTACAACCTGCTTCAGGGAAGACCGTTCATTCATACGGCTGGGGCTGTGCCGTCTACCTTTCACCAACTAATGAAGTTTGTTTGGAAGGACCAGGAATTGGTCATTTATGGTGAAGGGAGCCATTACAATGGGTATGTGCCAATCGTTGATGAGGTCTCTTGAGGTTGTGATTTCTATACAATGGAGTTGGTAAATGCCACCAGTGATTATTTGGCTTCGCAACCTCATATGCCTGCCGTCTACAAGATGATTGCTACTGTCATGCTCCAGAATGGTTTCGAACCAGGTTTCAGATTGGGGAAGCACTTTCAAGGAATTGTCGAGCCTATTCAAATCTTTGCCAAAGGAGCAAAGTTTGGTTTGGGGTATGTCCCCACAGACGCTGATGAAGCAGAGGCGAAGAGCAAAAGCGTTGACAAGCATTGGCCAGGACAATTCCTCATATATACCAGTCATTTCCGGTACGGGAGGATGCCATCGACAGCGGTCTGGGGGAAGGAATCTGGACCATGTTTGAAGAGGTTGACGCAGTCATGGAGGATGAAGATGAGACCTCAGGAATCCGTGATGCCCAGCCAGAAGAGCAATTGCAGAACTGGACCTCCACACCACTCCTGATCTCCCGCTCATCTGGGTAGAAAAGACATGTGTCTTTGTTTATTTTAAAATTGGTGGTAGTCCGGAACAGGCCCGAGACCCACCCTTTATGCAATTGTTATTTGTTTGAAGATTTTAAATTCCCCTGTGATGTTTAAAAAGGCAAAATGGCCCTCGGCCATGGCCAAAGTTTGTGCTTGTCTTTCAATTTAAATGAAAAGCCTCTTTTATCGAAATTTGTTTGTTTACTTATCTGTTTATATTTTACTAACTTTGTTTGTTTATGATTTCAGTAATATTAATTTAAAACCTGCTAATGTCATGTCAAGTCATGAACCGAGTGAACGAAATGAGGCAGGTGATGATGAATGTGAGGAATATGAAGAAGAAAATGAGGTACCCGAACATGTTGCTGAGGAGTTTCGACAATTCGAGAATCAACACAAGCCATATCTTGAAGAAACTGAAACTGTGAATCTCGAAGATGAGGAATGTGTCAAAGAAGTCAGAATCAGTGTTCATCTGACTGAAGCCCAAAGAAGAGACCTGGTTCGTTTGCTCACGGAGTACGTTGATGTATTTGCCTGGTCTTATAAAGAAATGCCAGGGCTAAGCACAAATATGGTGTCCCACAAGTTGCCGATCAATCCAGATTTCAGTCCAGTAAAATAAAAGACTCGAAAATTCAAGCCTGAGTTGAGTTTGAAGATCAAAGAGGAGATTATAAAACAGATCGAGTCTCAAGTAGTGGAAGTGATGCAATATCCGACTTGGTTAGCCAATGTTGTTTCGGTTGCCAAGAAAGACGGAAAGATCAGAATTTTTGTCGATTACAGAGATCTCAACAAAGCTAGCCCGAAAGATAATTTTTCATTGCCAAACATTCACATTCTTATTGATAACTTTGCTAAGCAAGAGATGCAGTCATTCGTGGATTGTTATGCGGGCTATCACCAGATCCTGATGGATGAAGAAGATGCAGAAAAGACAGTTTTCATCACGCCCTGGGGCGTATATCATTATCGGGTGATGCCGTTTGGTCTCAAAAATGCCGATGCTACTGACATGAGGGCTATGACGACCATCTTTCACGATATGATTCACAAGGAGATTGAGGTGTATGTAGATGATGTCATAATCAAGTCCCGCGAGAGTTCGGATCACTTGACTCACTTGAGAAAATTCTTTGATCGCTTGCGTCGATACAATTTGAAGTTAAATCCTGCCAAATGTGCTTTTGGAGTGCCAGCTGGCAAGTTGTTGAGATTTATAGTCAGCAGAAGGGGCATTGAGCTTGACCCTTCCAAGATCAAGACGATCCAAGAATTACCTCCTCCGAAGTCCAAGAAAGAGGTGATGAGTTTTTTGGAAAGGTTAAACTACATCAGCCGGTTCATAGCTCAATCCACCGTGGTGTGTGAGCCCATCTTTAAGTTATTCAAAAAAGATGCCTCGACCAAGTGGACCGGAGAATGTCAAACTGCTTTTGATGCCATCAAGAACTATTTGTCTAATCCACCGGTGTTGGTCCCTCCGCGAGAAGGGAGTCCGTTATTGCTATATTTGTCGATCTCAGATAATACATTGGGATGCGTGCTTGGTCAACATGATGAAACAGGAAAGAAGGAGCGAGCCATTTATTACTTGATCCAAAAATTCACTCCATATGAGGCTCGTTACACTCTGTTGGAGAGGACATGTTGTGCTTTGACTTGGATCGCTCAAAAGTTAAGACATTATTCGTCTTCTTATACCACATACATTATTTCTAGGATGGACCCGTTGAAGTACATTTTCCAGAAAGCAATGCCGACCGGGAAGTTGGCTATATGGCAAATGCTTTTGAGTGAGTTTGACATTGTGTATGTGACTCAAAAGGCGATGAAAGAACAAGCCTTAGCTAATCATCTTACGGAGAATCTAGTTGATGAAGAGTATGAACCGCTTAAGACTTATTTTCCCGATGAAGAAGTTGCATTTGTGGGTGAAGATATTTTCGAAGCATACCCCGGTTGGAGAGTATTCTTTGATAGAGCGGCAAATCACCAAGGAAAAGGTATTGGAGCGATCTTAGTATCAGAATCCGTTCAGCATTATCCTATGACGGCTAAACTCTGATTTAATTGCACGAATAACATGGCTGAGTATGAAGCTTGCATCCTCAGTTTAAAGTTGGCCCTCGACATGAATGTTCACGAGTTGCTGGTTATTGGAGATTCAGATTTGCTGATTCATTAGGTCCAAGGAGAATGGGCTGTGAAGAATCCAAAGATCACATCGTACGTACGGTATATACAGAATTTGTGCAAAATATTTCGTAAGATTGAGTTCAGACACACCCCCAGGACACAGAATGAGTTGGCCGATGCTCTTGCCACCATTGCCTCAATGATCAAGCATCCGGATACGAGTTACATTGATCCAGTGGATATAGAGATAAAAGAACCGCATGTTGATTGTTCACATATTGAAGCAGAACCAGATGGTTTACCTTGGTATCTTGACATCAAGAAGCTTGGAGACTGGAATTTATCCTGAGAATGCAACGTTCAACCAGAAGAAGTCGATACGCCGTATGGCCCTCAATTTCTTTGCAAGTGGGGAAATCCTTTATAGGAGGACTCCAGATTTAGGTCTTCTCAGGTGTGTTGATGCTAGTGAAGCTGCAAAGCTTCTGGAATAGATATATGCGGGAGTTTGTGGTACTCATATGAATGGGCTCACTTTGGCAAGGAAGATCCTTCTAGCCGGTTACTTTTGGATGACTATGGAACATGATTGTTGCAAGTTTGTGCAGAAATGCCACAAATGTCAAGTGCATGGAGATTTGATTCGTGTCCCGCCTCATGAACTCAATGCTATGAGTTCACCTTGGCCATTTGTAGCTTGGGGCATGGATGTCATTGGTCCGATAGAGCTAGCCGCCTCTAACGGACACATATTCATTTTGGTTGCCATTGACTACTTCACCAAGTGGGTGGAAGCAGCTTCGTATAAGTCAGTGACCAAGAAGGTTGTAGCTGATTTTGTTAGCAACAATTTGATATGTAGGTTTGGAGTGTCAGAATCCATCATTACTGATAATGGAGTGAATATCAACAGTCAGTTGATGAGAGAGATATGTGAACAATTCAAGATTACTCACCGAAATTCGACCGCCTATCGTCCCCAAATGAATGGAGCCGTAGAAGCTACCAATAAGAACATAAAGAAGATTTTGAGGAAAATGATTGATAATCGTAGAGGTTGGCACGATATGTTGCCATATGCTTTGTTGGGTTATCGAACGACTGTCAGAACATCAGTTGGAGCTACTCCATATTTGTTAGTATATGGAAGAGAAGCAGTTATACCTGCAGAAGTTGAAACACCTTCATTGAGAATCATCCAAGAAGCTGAATTGAGTGATACTGAATGGGTTTGCAAGCGGATTGATCAGTTAACATTGATTGATAAGAAAAGAGTGATCCGTGCTTTCCACAAGAAAGTAAGAGCCAGAATATTTGAAATTGGCCAGTTAGTTCTCAAACGCATTTTCCCTCATCAAGATGAGTATAAAGGGAAATTTCCACCAATTGGCAAGGACCGTACATGGTTCGTAAAGTGTTATCTGGAGGTGCCTTAGTCCTGTCGGAGATGGATGGCACCGAATGGCCAAAACCGATCAACTCAGATGCTGTCAAGAGATACTATGTGTGAACCTTCATTTTGTATTTATGTTATTTCCTTGTAATCGTTCTATTTGCTTATAATTGCATTGTTTAAAATCTACCCCTATGTTATGAACTACGTCTGATCTGAATTCACAAGAATGAGATACGTAGGAGGCCTATGTCGGCCTCGGTCACCCCTTTGTCCCTCTTTAATATTTCTTTGTATTTGAATTACGTTCGACCTGAATTCTCAATAATGAGATACGTAGGCGGCCTATGTCGGCCTCGGTCGATTTCTTTGTAAATTCCTTATTTTTGTTAATCCTTGAGGGGGGAACTACGTTTGACCTGATTCCTGCCTCAACTGGATACGTAGGCGCCACAACGGCTCGGACATATCTCCCGTAAGATTTCTGTTTATCTTCATAATAGAAACTGGGACATAATTTTTGAGAGGGACTCAAAAATTCTCAAGAAAGAGATCTCTCCAATAAAGTCGAAACTGAAGTTACTTTGAAATTTGCAACTGCGATAGAATTTTGGAGAAGATCTCAAAAATTCCATCATTTGATCATCAACAGTTCTGTATGCGCCAAGACAGTTAACTGGGGCAGAAATTTTTGAGGATGATCTCAAAAATTTCAATAAAGGTTCATCAAAAGTTTAGAACAATTTTGAATATTTCCTAGCGAATAATCAGATAGACCTCGAGGCATCAACCTCAAAGATGTTCACTAGAGCTCGACGTGACATGACACTTGGCAGTGACCTTTTTCCAAATATTATTTTCTTGAAAATCTCTTTTTTCTTAAAACTTTTCTTTCATGTTTCAATTATTTTGCATAAAAATATTTTGTCTTATCTATCAAGAGGCGGGAGATCGGAGAAATCAACCAAAGGTAGCAAGACAAGGAGCAGACAACCGAAGAGATCGACACAAATCAGTTCACCTTAAACTAACAATTTTTCTGTGGATGCAGGAAGAGTTTTATGCTTTTTATACCAAATAATTGGGAATATGAGTAGCATTATTTCATTCAAATTCTCAGCAAAGCGAGGATAATAATGAACATTGCAACTATGTCCGGAGATGGAAAAACGAAAACCGCCAAGAGAGCAATATTATTATTTTTCAGCAACTAAAAATACCTCGAAGACATTCAGTTGCATTATATTATCAGATATGATAATATTCTTACCTTGAAAGTTATTTATATTGTATTGTCGACTGAGACGATACCACTACTCGGAGAGTCATTAATAACATATTATCAAATAAGATGATACCACTACTTTGAGGGTCATTTTTATTTATATTGTCGATTGAGACGATACCTCCATCCAAAAGATACCCAGAAGATCACCTATGTTGCTCGGTGAAGCATTATCTTCGCTTAGTATCAGGGAGGCATTATCAAAATTTCATGGATTGCAGGAAAAGATTTATGGATCCCGGGAAAAGGATCATACATCACGGGAAAGAGATTCATACATCACGGAAAAGAGATTCACGCATTGCAAGAGAAAAGAGTCATGCATCGCAAAAGAAAAGAGTTATACATCACAAAATAAAAGGGTCATGCATCGCGAGAAAAAGATTTATGTATCGCGAGAAAGGAATTCATGCATCGCGAGAAAGGAAGTCATGCATCACGAGAAAAGAGATTCACGCATTGCAAGAGAAGATTCATGCATTGCAAGAGAAAATTCATGCATTGCAAGAGAATTCATGCATCGCGGGGAAAAGATTCATGCATTGCAAGAGAAAACCCATGCATCGCGGAAAAATATTCATGCATTGCAAGTGAAGATTCATGCATTGCAAGAGAAGGTCCATGCATCGCAGAAAAAGATTCATGCATTGCAGGAGAGATTCATTGCATTGCAAGAGAAGATCCATGCATCGCGGAAAAAAGATTCATGCATTGCAAGAGAAGATTCATACATCGCAAGAGAAGGATTTATGCATTGAAAGAGAAGGAAAATCATGCATTGCAAGAGAAAAGAGTCATGCATCGCAAGGGAAAGATTCATGCATAGCAAGAAGCAGAAGCCATGCATAGCAAGAGAAAAGACATGCACATCAAGAGAAAGATTTACCCATCGCAAGAGAATCAACATCAACTGCATCATTTTCTTTGCTAAGACGACATCAAGAGAACTATCAACATATTACATTAGCCTATTTTATTACTTTGACAACAACAGAAGAGTACATTCAAGATTATATTGCAAATATAAGACACAAGCTTTATTTGCTTTACGTCAAACCCGATGGAGTTGACGTCAGATGTTCAAGGAGAGCAATTAAGTGTCAACACGATAAAAGATACTGTCTCCCATTTGAATTGCATTTTTGTGCTAATGAGTTTTATCTCAGTCTTTGTCGAGAGCATTCGAAAGGATGAATCCTCAAATTAAACCACAGGTGCGGATGACATAAAAAAGGATGCAGCACAACATGGAACTTTTTCTTAGCAGCGAACTGAGACATAGTCCAAAGAGGAGTGCCAAACTCTTAGAATGCGAGCAGATGAGCGACTTCCACCACAATTAAACCACACCCCTATCAGAAGACATGTGAGTTTTTCTTTAGGTTTATCGGTTTCAGTTTCGCATCCAGAAATATTTGGTCTCCACCGGAGGCATCTTTCCAATCTGAGTGACAATGCAGCAAGAGCTTTGGAAATTATGTCCGTGTAAGTTCTTACTTATGGGTGTGAAGCACGCCACATTCATGGCTAAGAGGTTGCAAACCTCTTTTTCATACTCGACTTACTTTGTCATTTTCCAGAACCAAAAGTTATCTCGCATAACAGATTTCCTTTTCAACCAATAGAGTCGAACTACAAGTAACCTGATTCCTTAAGTTGAGGGATATGTAGGCGGGATCAGTATTGAAAACTCGGCTATATTCCAACATTCTCTCACAAATCTTATTCCCGAGCATCTTGATGCCTTCATAATTCGATATCAGGATGGCTTTTGAATTCTCTCAAAATCATGCGTGAAAATCAAGCGTATCGAACTACAAGTGGTATGAATTCTCATATAGCCTAAGATATGTAGGAAACCCACTTCTAGGGTTCTGCCATAATTCCTAAAGTCTGTATCAAAGCACCTTTCCGAAAGATGAATATGTGGTCGGTCAAAATTGGATTCGTCAATTTCATTTTCCTTGAATTTCTTTCATCAATCTGAGTCAAACGAGGGATAGTTGTTGACACCAATTTTGGACCTCCACAATATAGATTAATCATCGAGCTTTTTAAATTTTGAACAAATTGAAATAATTAGTTTATAGAATTCAAAATATTGTTCAAGTAATTTAAAAGTAAATTTAGTCGCTTTTGTAATTTCTAAATAATAAATATGCTTTTTATATAGTTTTATATATAATTAGTACATTTTTATAAATATTCGAAAATCATCTCAAAAAGATTTTGTTTTGTTCAAATATTTTATTAATTGGCTTAGTTAAGTTATATTTTATATTTTTGAATTAATCAGTTCAATTAAGTTAATCATTTTATTTTTGTTAGGATTAAAAAACTCGTTAATTAATTAATAAAATTCATCTTATTTTAATTTTGGCCAAATTCATTGTAGTAATACTTTTTCCAGACTAATTGGGAGTGTCACCACACTAAATATAATAAGTCTAAAAAATGAGAGAAACAAGTATTTACCACAAAATTAAAGAATCAAATAATAATTGAGAAGTCTCTAAATGTTGACAAACCTAACGGCAACAATAACGTGTTTGGTCCAATAATTGGGCCCTTTTTTCCAGTCTACCCAAGTCCCTAGCCTCATTCACGTTCCAGCCCATCTCAATTATCTCGACCCGGCCCAACTCTCTTTCTCTTTCACAAAAGAGAACCCAAAGCATTCTCAGAAACGACAAACCAACATTCACAATTGTAGCAACAACAATACAATACATACAGCAACAACCGACCCCACTCTTGCGCGTGTTCTTCTTCTCTGCTGCGAACAACGAACAGTGACCAGAAACCCTGAGAAAAAAATCACGAGTGAGCCCAAAAAATCGCGACTCATTCCAGACGCGACCCAACTCCAGCAGTCCAAACGCGAGCCCACTCTTGTTGTGCGCGTCGTCCCTCTCCCCGTCCCTCTCCAATTTGTACCAGCAGCAGGCACGCGCCCTGTCCCCCTTTCACCTTTTGGAATGAGTCAAAACCCCAAGGAAAAGGTGCTTGTCCGAAATGGTGAAAGGTTTTTCGAATTTGAATTTCGATTTGGGCCTTTGTTCTTACCTGAAAATGAGCCCTTCCCCCCCTTTTTTTTTGAACCCTAGTTTTCTTCTATATATTCCCCCTTATTCATTGTAGAGGGGGGATTTTTTTTGGAGAGTTGGAAAAATTTTCGGAGCAAAACACAGAGGAGAGATTTGAGCAAAATACTTTAATACACACTCTAAATACATTTCATAAGCAAAAGAGATAATAGTCTTCGATTCTGTGTTTAAGTTTCAGCTCGGATTTCCATTTGGCCGTTCGTGTCCGAGTTATTGTGGTGAAGGTCGTTGCCCCTGTCCATTTGTTTCAGCTCGCTGCACACAAGAAGGTAAACTCCATTTTATTTTTATTTCCAACTCTTTAGTTGATGCACTGTTGCGATGACAGTGGTGGCTGTTTGTTGATTTGTCTTTCCTCTTCCTTTCTCGGCTTTTGTTATTGCTCGTGTGAGTCTTAGAACTTCTCTTTCGAGTTAGCTATCATGTTAAGGGTTTATTTCGTCCTAATGAAGTCTCTAGTATTATCTATGATGCTAGTGTCATCACTTCGCTAACATTAAGAGTTTTTGCATTATTGATTGATATTACGTCTGACCGTTATTGTTGAGTGTGGGCTGTTTACATTTGTTTTAAAACCCAAAGTATTTGGTTCACTGCAAATGGCAATAATAAGACATTTTCAGTTTAGAATTCGTGTTTGGCTTAGTGCGACTTTATCTGAACAGTAAATGGGCATGTCATTTTTAAACCCACAATTTCATTAGCTTTCCCTTAGTTTCGAATATCATTATTTTCGTTGTACCGCCTGATATACGTTGTATTCTCATTGATTATCTGTATTGGTCTATTAAAAATATACAGGAGTAATTCTTTACTGTCTTTGTTTGGTTTGTCTTAAATTCCAGTTTGCTTAGAATTAATGTACTCTTCTATCTTTGAGATATATGCTTTGGAGTTGTAGTTTTCATTTTCCAATGTATAATGTTTTGATGTTGATTAAGTTGCCTTTTCTGCCTAGTGATATTATTTTGTCTCGTATTATCGGATATTAGTTACCATACACAGTCTATTAGCGCTTAATTTAATTATTAGTTACTGTCAGTCTAATTTTCTTTCTTCCTTCGTTGCATGTGAAATTTGTCCGAGTTCACAATGAACTCATTCCTTCTCCCTTGCATTTTCGAGAGAGCCATAAAGGCTCAAATTCATTCATTCGAGCCAGCCAGCTATAAAAATTGACGAACAGGCTTCGAAGTTGAAAGAATATGCAGCAGATCGAGAAATTGAAAAGATTGGGCCTAAGCCCTCGTCATTTTATTTATTTTTATTCTTGTTAGAATTTAGGACAGGTGCATGAGACGTAAATGGGCCAAAGGCCCAAAATGAAAATGGGCCCAAATACTAGCCCAGGATGACAGAAAAACCAAATTTGGGCCAAACTCTCTTTCCCTCTTTACTTTATTGTGTTCATCTTACTTGCTAGTATTTGTCGTTAATCTTAAGGTCGAAAAATTCAAATCTCTGAAAGACGCCTATGTTGATTTAATAACTTAACTAAATCAGTCACCGCTTAGCAAGACTTAAGGAATAAATTTTGCAAATTGTCTCACTTAGATAGTAGTTCCATATTCTCCCTTGCCCTCTTTAAAATGGTTCTAATTATAAAAGTTGCTCAATTCAAATTAAGTCAGATGAAAATTAGCCAAATAATTAATTGTCGGATAACCGCATTTTAGCGGGCATTTCGAGTGCTTTCAAACCCTTCCCGAAATGCTAATAAGAACCTCGAACCCCCTTGAATCTTTTCATTAGATTTCTGTTTTAATCTTTTGAAAAAGTAATTTTCTTGATTTTTCTTAAAAATTAAGTGGCGACTCTTAAAACCAGTCTAAATATATTTTCTTAATAAAACAGTAGGTCCCCTACTCAAGAAAAAATATTAACAATATGTTTTTTCCACCTTCCAGCTTACAAGGATTATAACAGTAATCATTATTACAAGGTATCCAATTTAACAAACCAGTAATTATCTACAAAAACCTTCAAATTCTAGTCTCATTTATATTTTTTGTAAACAATAAATATGAGTATCAAATCATTATCACAAAATAGTATATGATATTTAAGTTTTTATCAAATCATGAAATTTCATTTTGTTAATGATAATCATATCTTAAGTAATAGTAAAATAAGTTTAGTAATGGTAGAAAATTTAAAACAATGGAAAAAACATATCTTATAACAATAAAACATTTCGAATAACAAGTAAACATCTCAAGTGAACGACTCGACACCATACAAAGCAATAGACTTGTCCCACATGAAAATTCAAAGCATTCAATAATATATTTCATTTTTAAAATCATGTACCGATCATGCAGGTTATAGAACCACAAGTTGTGATAAGATCACTACTCAGTATTTGTGTTGAAATGCCAAAATCATCACCTCAAGCAATCTATATGACTTCCTTTAAGGATAGAAGCTACAAAGAAGGGAATGAAGCAAAATCGCAAGTAGAAGGATCAAAGGATGTGGCTCAACAGAAGATGGTTGTTACTATATATATCTTAGAGGAGTTGGTTCCAGAGGAATTTTTCTCAATCTTCTAGGGCTTACTCACACCTTCAATTCTGATGCCTGCTTACGTGTCATTCGACCACACAACAAAATAAAATTACTTGGGATTAGTCCATAGTGGCCTGAGAAGGGTTATTTACTCTCAAGAAATATGGAGGGCTTAACATTAAAGGAAGTAGGAAATGAAATGAGGCATCTGTTGGAAAATTATTACGACAATTATTTGGGGAAAAATACATATTATCGGTGAATGGGTGCATGAATTGTATATAAAGCAGGGGAGTATTTGGGAACATACACCACCTCTTGATTGTAGTTGGTATTGGAGGACTCTTAATGGACTCAAGATGAAAATGCGACGTCGGTACAATTAGGAAGTTGACTCTGATCCAGTGACAACCACTTTAAAAAAATTGTGAAGAGAATTGCTTGTAATATTAGAGCACCATTGGGGGCAAAGGATGTAGTACAATCATGGCTTGTAAAGTCTAAATTTTCTGTAGAGATTGATGAGGAGTCTGGTAGATAGCAGTTGGTTAGGATGGTGCTAAAAATTAGACTAAGCTGGTTGTGGTAGCTAGCTTGATTTGTAATTCTGTTTCGGGTGATTAATGAAAAAATTAGTTACCTAAAAAAATACATGTTGAATTGGTTATGTTAGCTTTAGTTTCTATTGTTGATTTTGCTAACCAGACAATGTTTGATAAGGATAACATTAATTCTATCTTGGGTGGTGGACATGTAGTGCTCGTAAGACTGAAAATACTATCATGCTTAAGCACCATTTTGCTTATTTTGGTGGCCTTAAAAGCATTAAAGAGTGGTTGTAGCGACATCAAGTTTTTGGATTCATAAAAAAAGCTTACAACCACGAGGCAATGCATGCAGAAATATGTCATGTTCATCTGTTAGAAACCCCAAGTTAAAATCTAAACACAGTAAAATGTATTTAAACAAGGTAATAACATTAGAATAGTTAACTAATTCACTAAATTAGAGATAAGTAGCAACAAAAAGTGCAAACCTGCAATTTCGTCTGCTTTGTTTGCAATCATTCCAAAGATATGGACCCCTACACAGAAAGAGAACAACCTAAAGTTGTTAGAAAGGTAGAAAGGAGGGCTATCTCTAAAGTAAAAAACTAATTTTGGGGAAAAATGATTTTTCTTTTGAATACATAAAAGAATAGTAGGGACTGGCAAAAAAACATAGAAAAAGATAAAATAATGAAATTTAAGTTATTGGTAAGCTACTCGACTTTAATCGCCTATGACCTTTAAGTACGATAAATAATTTTCAATAAAATGATTTTCTTTTTGTAGTGATAAGGCCGTTACTTTGATAGTAGTTAAAGAAGAAATACATAATTTAGAAGGTCTATTAATAAGTAATTGACCTTACTCTTATGAGGTTACATCACAAGCCAATGTCGTCACCATCAAATGTGCTATCAACTTCATCATCATTGGTACTATTATTACCTTCATTCTCCTCATGATCACTGATGTACTCTATTATAGTGTCATCCTCTTGGTTACAGTCATCGTCACTGTAATCAATTTCAACTGCATGTTGTGTTTGAGCCTCCAATTCAATTACATTTGCATTCAAGGTAACCGAAT
>JAJOOF010002427.1:0-37025 GCA_029582545.1 Solanum lignicaule | reverse complement strand
ATCTCGCTCGCCACTCTCCCAGATCTCGCTCTCTCACTCGCCTCTCTCACTTTATACAAAAAACGCAAATTGTATAAAATGCGTTTGTGTTTGTATAAAGCGAGAGAAAATTGTATATATACATATATTTTCGTTCCCCTCTCCCCCCTCTCCTAGATCTCGCTCGCCACTCTCCCAGATCTCGCTCTCTCACTCGCCTCTCTCACTTTATACAAAAACGCAAATGTATAAAATGTGTGAAAATTGTATATATACATATATTTTCGTTCCCCTCTCTCCCCTCTCCCAGATCTCGCTCGCTCACTTTATACAATTGATTTTTTTTTATATGTATACCAAAATAGATTATACAACTGCTTTATTTTGTATATGTATAGCGAAATATACATATTTATGTTTGCTATAGAGCGCAATTATGCAAACTTTGCTATATCATACAAATATGAATTTTGTGTTTGCTATATGTGAAAGTTGCTCTTTTTATAAAACAGGAAAGCACCTCACTGAATATTCACAATATCCAAATATCTTTTTTCTAATAAAAAAAAGAAATTTGAAGAAAGCTTAAAAGGTTTGATCAAAATAAAATTGGCTATGAGTTGTCAAATCAGAAGTCATGAATAATCAGCTTATGATTTTTGACTGATTTTAGCTTATATATAAACATTTCTGGGTGTTATGACACACTTAAAATAAGTCAAAGAAATATTTACAATTCAACTTGATCAGCTTATAAGCTCAAGCTATACATTTTTTAAATCGCTTTTGACTTTCTTTTTTTTTCTCTTTTTATGTTTTCGTATACAACACTTATTCCTAATGCAATGTCGTAGCAACTTCCATACATGAAACTTATTAGTATTACTTTTTTTTCCCTTTTGCCTAAGGTGGAGAAACATTAAATTGCAAATGTGACTTGAATACACATCTTTTTTTTTTCTATCTGTTCCAGCTCATTGGGATTTGGAGTTCAACAATTGTTTCCATAAAAGATTTGTCAATCTTTTATTGCTGATTGCATATCTAGGAAGTTGCTTCCAAAAGGATCTAGGAATATTGCATTTGAGCTATCATATAAAATATCTTAACATTTATTATAGGAAAAAAATATATATAACACCTTCATGGACTACTTCAATTTTTTTTATGTGAAATCATTCGGAGGAGTACAAAATCAAATCGAAAATAGCATAAAATTATAAATTGAATCAAATTTTAAAAATAAAAATTCGACTAGTAGTTTGGTTTGACTTTGTATGACATTGGAAAAAAAACTCAATTATACTTGGATTTATTTGGTTTTAACTAAAATGAGTCAACCTGAGATCAAACTAATATGACATTATATACATAATTTTTTATTTTATGCATATAAGTATTTACTTTGATATAATTTCTAAATATTTCTTAGACTTTTTCATAATTTTTATCTTTTAACATATTATTTCAAGTTTTTAAGACTTAGAATATTGAATGGTCCAATTAATATTATAGTCCATAGATTAGTAACTCAGATAAAACTCAAATCAAAATTAAATCAATACTAATATTAACAAAAAAAAAAAATTCAACACTAAGAATGACAATAATATTAAATATTTGTTCATTTGTTTTATATTGAGTTAGACATTAAAATACATAACTTAATTTTAATTTTTTTTAATATTTAATTATATAACTAATATTTATTAAACTTATTTTAGCATGATTTAGAGGTCCATGGAGGTGCGAGGAAACTTCAAGCTGCACTTAACTCTTATCTAATCGAGGACAAGTAAACCTAATTCAACCAATTTTATAATTAGTAAAATATTCATAATTTGGATCACTTTTGTGATTTATAAAATATTTCATTTAGGGGCTTGACTTAGATGGTTTATTTTAAAATAAAAGTAGCAGCCAGTTCAGGAATAATTAAGTACAATTTAGGATTGCTCTTACATAATTATGGACACTTAGATCAAAATAAAAGCAAGTAGTAGGTTTAAAGAGAGTCAAATATGAATCCAAAACAACTGGCTTTCCTTTGCTATTTTCTCTTACATATTTTAAAGCTATTTTTGATATGTTCATATCCTACTTTTGGTTATTTTTATCCATTTGATTGATTGATTTGTTTGGGGAAGAGGGTGTTGTTTAAATAACAACATCTGTCACTTAGTTCACCAGACAACCACCACACCACACCATAATGAGTCAATGTGACACTTGCATAAAACAAAAAGATTGCCTAATTAAAGTATTTGATTAGCCTTGTTGACAAGAGCTGGCACTACTTGTTCAACCATCAACATCCCACAACTCCCAACCTGCCCACCTTCCAAAAGAAAAAAAGAAAAGAAAAGAGGAAGACATAAGATATTAGAAGTAGTGTCGGAACAAGATTCTTAATAAGAGGGTTCAAAATCTGAATAAATAAACACACAAAGTAGTCGAAGGGGGTACGGCATCAATTATATATATCTTAAAAATTATTTTAATCATGTATAAATGATATAATTTTCTACCGAAAGGAGTTCGTATGAACCCCTAGCAATAAGGTGGCTCCGCCACTGATATAATTTACTACTTTAATTTGAATTTGACATATATTTATCTTTTTCAATTTTGAGTGTGTATATGCAGACACTTAAACTTGTATAAAGTTAAACTAGTAACCATACCCATCCTATGTGACATAATACATGTAGTGTAGATCATGAATTTCCACATAGAATATCATGTAGAACGCGTGTGTTTACTTATTTAACTTTATATAAGTTTAAGTGTCTGCTTGTGCACACCTAAAATTAAAAAAAGACAGATGTCAGCTAACAGTGGCAGAACCAGGAATTTCACAAAGGGTGTTCAGAAATAACAACTTGTTATGTTAAGGGTGTCCAAAATATATTATTTGATCATTTCATTTATCATTTTACTTGTATATATGATATTTTTTTCTGACGAAGGATGTGCAATTTGGAAACCCTTACCACCATGTGGCTACGCCACTGTCAGCTAAAACCAAATTGAATGACACATGCATATATTATACTTTTAGTTTTTATGCACAGACAATATAAATAAATTTTCAGTATAAGATCACTTAAAAAGTCATTTAAATATTCATTCTTGTTATAAACATGGATTAGTAACTTGTAAAATATGATAAGAGACCTATTATAGGTAGTAAATAACATTGATAGCATAAGAATATTTTAAAATGCCAATATATATAAAAAAAATCAAAGTCATAATTATTAAAACAAATCGAAAGGTGTAGTTTGAAAGTGTACGGGTTTTCTTCTTTGTGTGTGCGTGAGAGTGGGGGTGGGGTTTCTTAATATGTACTCCAATAATAGTGTAGATCCCCTGCACTTCTTTGGTATGAATATAGTATTTGAAATTTTGATATCATAATTTTAATATTTGATTTTTAAAATTATTATATCATCATTATATAAATTTAATTCGGTATGATTTGGTAATTTGAAGTTTAATTTTGGTATTTTACGATACGGTAAATCAGTAACATAGTTTGTTCAATTTCCATTAATATTATATACTCGTATAATAGAGTATTATGACTATGACAATTCAATAGTCTCAATTGTATCATACTAACACATTACACACGTAGAAATATATGGTCAAAAGAAAGTACAAATAACTCATATATTTAAATACATTTCAATCAAAATAGAATTGTCACGACTCAAAAATGGACGTGATGACACTCGTCTCATCCCACCAAGACAAGTCACCCTAAAACCCAAAATACGATAGAAATGCGAACTTAAAAATGGACGTGATGACACTCGTCTCATCCCACCAAGACAAGTCACCCTAAAACCCAAAATACGATAGAAATGCGGAGATAAACTAATAATAACATAAGAGCGAAAAACTTAGTCATTCTCAAATATCCCCCAAAACTTGGTTGTCACATGTACAAGCCACTAGTGTAATAATGCTGAATTTGAAAATAAATACAAGTCTCAATGTCTTTGCCTCTCAAATAGAACAAGAACATAAACGAGGAACAAGAGGGTCCACCGGAATGACAAGCAACTACCTCTCAATGTCTCCTCAATAAGCCTCGGAAAAAGATGGAGAAAAGTAAGCATAAGGATCCGGGCTCGGAACCTACACAAGTGTAGAAGCAAGGAGTGAGTATCAAACAACACGATACTCAGCAAACAACCCACTAAAACAAGGTATAACTAGCTAGAATACAAGAACTTTGTTCATCCAACCAAACCTCCACAGCTACAACGTGCACAAAATGTTAGGACCGAAAATAATTTGGTGTAATGCGGAAGCTAGCAAAGCAAACCTCAAAAGACCATGAGTAAGAAGACAAACGAGAAATATACCAAAAGTCACAAAGATTTAACGTGGTTCGGTCAAACGACCTACATCCACAAAGGAGATGAGCAATCCACTATAAATATGAGAGTACAAAATATAGAGAGAAATAACCTTAACCAATTCATTCAGAATACAAGGAGGTTCACAAATTCTCTCATATAACCAAAACTCTCAAAACCTTAGGACTACATTGTGAATGCTGATTAAGTTAGAAGGAACACACATATATTTATAAAGTCCTAAACCTTTTCCTACAAGAAAAAGACTAGTCAAATATTAAACATTTTCCTAAAAGAAAAACCTATTTATGGTAAGAAAGTCAGGACAAATAAAATCCAACAAATCTCTCGCTTGGCCTGAATTTCTGACAAAATAAATTTGTCCACCTTCTTCACATAATCATCAACATGTTGCCCATAATCTCTTCCATCAAATCTACGTCTCGACACATAGAACCTCTCTGAAACAATTTCTCCAACAAAAATTTTCACTATTGTCAAAAAGGTTGCGGCTAGAACTACACCTGTCAAGATGAACACCCGATTTTTAACCTGGTTCAATCATCAATTATCGAACCATTGGACATGGCTCCATCATTGAATCTGGCTCTGATGCCACTTATTAGAATCGAAATTAATTTGGTGTAATGCGGACGCTAGCAAAGTAAACATCGAAAGACCATGAGTAAGAAGACAAACAAGAAATATACCAAATGACATAAAGATTTAACGTGGTTCGGTTAATCGACCTACATCCACAATGGAGATGAGCAATCCACTATAAATATGAGAGTACAAAATATAGAGAGAAATAACCTCAACCAATTCACTCGAAATACAACGAGGTTCACAAATTCTCTCCCATAATTAACTCTCAAAACCCTAAGATTACATTTTGAACGTTGATTAAGTTAAAAGGAAAAAAGTTTTTATTTATAGAGTCCTAAACCTTTTCTTACAAGAAAAAGGCTAGTCAAATATTAAACATTTCCCTAAAAGGAAAACCTATTTATGGTAAGACAGTCAGGATAAATAAAACCCAACACAAAAATCAGTCTAACCCAACAATTTATGATATACAATTCACAAGACTCAATAATCCCAACCCAACAATTACAGTTCATCAATCACAAGTAGCATGATCAACAATCACAAAAATCAAGTTCATCAATCACATATGTCAAGTTCATCTATCAAAAATATAAATCGAGACTCATGGGGAACACCCTTAGTCCAGGTACTCACCATTAATGACCTCGACATCAATAACACTAGTTGAAAATGACCTCAACATCAATAACACTTGTCGGTAATGACCTGAGCATCAACAATACTCACCAACACTGACCTTGACATAATTAATACCTATCAACAATGACCTCAACATTAATAACACTCACCGATAATGATCTCGGCATCAATAAGACTCGCTGGTAATGACCTCGACATCAATAACACTCATCGATAATGACCTCGACATCAATAATAGTACATCTCATCACAATGTTTTGAAATCGATGTAAATAATCATGTTCACATAATAATGAAGAGATGACAATCACAAGAAATTCACTCCCTCAAAATACTATCAAAGTATCACAACAATCACCTAATCAACATCAACACTTAAGACAATTCACAATACATAATACATCATTCCCAACACGTTGCCTATCTTATTAATCCCCCCTTCTATCATTAAGATATAAATTTTGAGTAATTTGACTCATCACCTCATTTCCATTATTTCTCAATACACACAATGAAGAGTATACAATTCTACAAGCTTTAACAAGACTTTAGAGGTTCACAAGTCAATCCAAGACTAAGAGCTTTTTCCTTTTGAACGATATCGTAATCACTGCAATCTAGTCAAACAAGTATTCACAATAAATTTTGAAACTAACAAAAATCATATCAATAAATTTGAATAGATGAGTCAAATCGACTAAAAAATTTGATTCCAAAAATGAGGTTTAAATCTGAAAATCATTACTTGGATATGTTATCCAAAGCATTTAGAACTCAACGGTAAAAATCATTTAAAAAATGGAGTCGAAATCAACTCATAATCACCATTTTTCTTAAATGCTCAAGTTCTTGAAATACCCAGAGGTTTTGAATTCAAAATAGTAATTTAAGTGATTAAATTTGTCCATAATCAAGGAATAACAATGACAGGAAGTTAAAATTAGTTACCTAATCGAAGTTTCTTGAAAACTCACTTTGAAACCACCATTATTGAGCTTGAAAACTCAAAAATGGAGGAAATGGAATTGAAACCCAATTTTAGAAAACATTTTGCCCAAGGGTCCTCTGCGAACGCGGACCCCTTTCCGTGAATGCGGGCTTTAATGAAGCCAATCCTCCGCGAATATGGCACGACTCCTGTGAACACAGAGGTTAATATCTTGAACCTTCGTAAACATGGTCAAGCCTCTGCGAATGTCGGGATCCCCACATCCTCCTCTCCGTGAATGTGGTCACAAGCTCCACGAATGAGGACAGTTGGCACCAGAACACACACAACCCTCATGATTCGTTTGGAACCCTATACACACTAACTCAAATATGCTACCTGACTAAACTCGACGTTCCATACTCAATGGAACCATCGAAACATGAATCTGAAGTCTTCTTGATCCAAAATCTGAGAAAGCCACCAAAAACAAACATAATGCCTACAAAAGTCTAAAACAAGACGGGATCTCTCAAAATTCAACCAAGACCTCCCAAGGTCTAAAATCAGCCACTGAATCCAACGAAACTATTGAAAATTTGATCCGAGCATCCAAACCTCAAATATTGATCAAAGTCAACCCAAAAAATTCTCAATAATTTCAAACCTAAGACCTCAAATTCACGAAAAGACTTCGAATCGAAAATTGAAAAATCTCTTAGACTAATTTCCACATTTTGGGATTGATGGAATCGACAAAACTTCATTCCAAAACTCAACTCCAAAATACACCAAAAACCATTTTAAAAACAACTTTAGCCTTTCAAAACACTTAAAATTTTCACAATTCACAACTTCTTATTCAAAACTCGAAACCAATTTCAAAATTCAATAAAAAATAGGGTCAATATCGAGAGGGGTGAATTGGTTATTTTATGAAAAATTTTAAAAATAACCAACTGAATCATTACATTATCTACCACTAAATACATAATTTAGCTTAGAGTGTAAAACATCATAAATATATCAATCATAAGTACAACCAAGACGCATTCTTTAAACATGTTCTTTAAATGTCTTTGGTTGTAAGTTTTTGTTAACAGATCTGCAATCATAAGACCAGTTCTAATATTCTCAAGTAACACTCTTTGTTTATGAACTTCTTCTTTGACAGTAAAGTACTTTAATTCCATATGTTTGGAACCTTTGGAGTGCATATCGCTCTTGGAGAAGATTACTGCTACAGTATTATCACAATAAATTTTTCAGCGGCTTGATAGTGGTATCGACAACCCCAAGTCCTGAAATGAAGTTCCGTAGCCATAATGCATGAATTGTGTCTTCATAACGTGCCACAAATTCAGCTTCCATTGTGGATGTAGCAATGATAGATTGTTTAGCACTATTACACGATACTGCTCCTTCAACTAATAGGAACAAGTAGACAAAGGTGGAATTTCTAGTGTCAACACATCCAACAAAATCTGAATCCGAGTATCTAGTAACTTCTAAGTGATTGGATCTCATATACATGAGCATGTAATCCTTCATTCCTTTCAGGTACCTTAAGACTTTCTTTGTAGTTTTTTAGTGATCTATTTCAAGATTACTTTGATATCTTCCTAGCTTTTCGACCACAAAATTAATAACCGGTCTTGTACAATTTTGAACATATATCAAACTTTCAACAATAGAAGAGTAAAGAAAATTTCGTTCTACATCATTCTTTAGGCATTGTATGAGATTAAATTTATCCCCTTTTTGAATAGGAACTATTCCTGCTAAATTATTGTTCATGTAAATCTCTCTCTAGAACTCTTTCGATATAGCTTTTTTGAGACAGTCCCAATAATCTTTCTGATCTATCACGGAATATTTCTATCCCTATCAAATCGAATGCCTCACCCATATCTTTTATTTCAAAGTTCATAGAGAGAAAGTCTTTCGTCTCACGCAATACGCCATCAACATACATGACTAAAAATATAAATCTACTCCCACTAATCTTTTGGTATATCGACTGATCAATGGTAATCTCCTTAAATCCAAAAGTTGTTATGATATCATTAAATTTTATATACAATTGTCGTGGGGCTTGTTTGAGTCATATATTGACTTCTTTAGCTTACACACCATTTGATATTTTCATTTAATTTTGAAATCCCCTGATCGGTCCATATAAACATCATCCTCGAGGTCTCTATTAAGAAAGACAGTTTTCACATGGTGTAACTCTAAATCATAATGAGCTACCAAAGCCAAAACAGTTCTTAATGAGTCTTTCTTCGAGACCACTAAAAAGGTCTCATTATAATCAATGCCTCCTCTTTGAGTGTATCCCTTGGTAATAAGCCTGGTTTTATATCGTTCAATATTACCATTTGAATCACATTTGGTCTTGAAGACCCATCTACACTCGATTCTTTTAGAACTTTCTGATAATTGAACAGATCCCAGACTTTGTTCTATTCCATGGATTTTAACTCTTCATTCATGGCATCAGTCCATTTATCAGATTCAGTGCTTTCTATGACCTGAGAAAATAAAACCAGATCTTTATTAAGTCTAATGTCAAAATATGACTCTTGCAAATAAATCACATAATCATCTAAAATGACCGATTTTCTTTCTCTTTGAGATTTTCTTAATGGCACTGTTTGTGGTTCATTTGTGTCAAATACTTGTGAGTTAGTTCTTTCTTGAAGTGTTTCACCCAAATATTGTTCAACATTGTTAATGACCGATTTTCTTTCTTTTTGAGATTTTCTTAATGGCACTGTTTGTGGTTCATTTGTGTCAAATACTTGTGAGTTAATTCCTTCTTGAAGTGTTTCACCCAAATATTGTTCAACATTGTTAAAGTGTTCTTCAACAAGAGGTACAATATTTGTTATTGGTGCGAAAGTAGGTACATTCATGGGCAATGAAATATTTACCCTTACCTCATTAATTTTCACACTTTGTCGTTAAACACTCTCACTAACTTCACTATTCTCAATGAATCTTGCATTATCAGTTTCAATAATTCTCGAACTATTATTTGGACAGTAAAACCTATACCCTTTAGATTTATCTGGTTTATCAATAAAGTAAGCATTTATCGTTCGAGAATTTAATTTATTTGCATGTGGATTATAAATTGTAGCTCCCGCTGAACAACCCCAAACATGCAAATGTCTTAAACTAGGCTTCCTTCTAGTCCACAGTTCAAAAGGGATCTTTGGAATTGCCTTACTAAGAATCTTGTTCAATAAATATAAACGATTTTAAGAGCATATATCCACAATAATTTGGGCAATGAAGAATTACTCATCATACTCCTAACCATATCCATAAGTGTTCGATTACACCTTTCTGCAACAACATTTTGTTGAGGTGTTTCTAGCATAGTATATTGTGCACATATGCCATGTTCTTCAAGAAATTTTACAAATGGACTTGAACATTGTCCTGATTCGTTATACTTTTCCATAATGTTCACCACCTCTATCTGACCTAATGATTTTCACTTTTCTATCTAATTGACTTTCAACCTCATTAACGTACACTTTAAGAGCGTCCGTTGCTTGAAATTTTTGTTTCAACAAATAGATAAATCCATAACGTGAAAAATCATCAATAAAGGTGATAAAATATTTTTCTCCACAAAAAGATGGAACATCAAAGGATCCGCAAATATCAGTGTGTATAATTTCAAGAAGCTGATTGCTCGTTGTGACACCTTTCTTGATATGCTTGGTTTGCTTTCTTTAATGCAATCCAAACATATATCAAGATCAACAAAATTCAGATTCGAAAGAATCTCATTCTTTACTAATCTTTTTATTCTTTCTTTAAATACATGACCCAAACATTTATGCCACAAATATATAGAACTTTTATTTAGTGAACTACTTTTAATTCCAACATTTTGATGAATATTAAGAAGGGATTCAGAAAAATTATTATCGAGTTTCAATCTATATAAACCATCAATAAGAACACCAGAACCATAAAACAATATCTTATATAAATTGAACCATCTATGTCCAAACTTAAAATCAAATCCATAAATATCACGTCTTGAAAGAGAAATCAAATTCCTAGAAATTGAAGGAACATAAAGAATCTGTAATAGATCAAGATGATGTCCAATCTCCAAGATCAACCAATAAGTCCCCATGCCTTCAATTTGAGTCTTCATGCAATTTCCCATGAACAAGAAATCCTTATTTGAATTTGTAGTTTGGATCGCAGTGAATTCCTACAACATAGTGGATACATGAGTAGTTGCAACAGAATCAAGCCACCAAGTATTATTAGGAACTTCTACTAAATTTGATTCGAAACATACAGAAGCATTAAATGTATCTTTCTTTTTAAACCAAGCTTTATGTTTCTAGCAATCTCTCTGATAGTGTCCTTCCTTTCTATAGAAATGACACACATCAGTCTTGAGTTTATGAGCATCATGTGGAACTTTAGCAGGTGCTTTCTTTTTCTTAAACTTGTTGGCCTTCACTGTAAGTCTTTTACCAACTCTTTGACCCATGAGGTTAATAGAATGACCTCTTTGTTTCTTAAGTCTTGACTCTTCTTGAGTAGGCATACTGAACAATTCACTAGCATCACACTTATCCATAATAGTGTTATAGTTAATTTGGAATGGTCCATACTCAAGAGGCAATGCGTTCAAAATAAATTGAACCAAGAAAGTGTCATCCACTTTCATCTCCAAGGTCTGAAGTCTTGCTGCAATGTTAGTCATCTCGATGATATGATTTTACATACTACACGACACATCAAACTTCATGGTCGTGATTTCATCCATTAATGTGTACCAGTGAGAGACTTATCAGTAGAACGAAAACGTTCTTCCACAAACTTTAGGTATTCCCTGACACTTTATGTTTGAGGAATAATACTCTTAATGTTGTTAGCAACAATCATTCACATGAACATAAAACTTAATCTGCTAGAGTGCTTCCATGATTTATGAAAATACTTTTCATCCTCACTGCTCTTATCAATAATGACAGCAGGTTTGCCATTCAGCAGAGCCAAGTCAAGACTCATCACGTCTAAGTGGAATTGTACTTGTTCATTCCAGTCAAAGAAGTTCAATCCATTGAACACAGTCACATATGAAGCATGCAAATGAAGAGGAATAACTGCAAAATAGATATATATGCTCACAAATCAGAAAATAATGTGAATTTAGTAAAATGATAAAAGTACATCATAATTCTCCTTTGGGTAGATACTACGATACACTATCATAATTTAAAGGAAAAATGGTCTGAAAAATACCCCAACTTTGGCCGAAATTGCTGTTACGATACCAAACTTTATGGAGGACTTTTTACCCCCTGCACTATTTAATAGTGTATTTTAAAGGAATATATGTGTCCACGTGGACACATTACTATTTATAATTATGCAATATTTATGATGTCACGTGGGCACATATATACCTTTAAAATATACTATTAAATAGTGCAGGGGGTAAAAGGTCATTTCCAAAGTTTGATATCGTTACAACAATTTCGGTCAAAGTTCGGATATATTTCAGACCCTTTTCCCTAATTTAAATGACATTTTTTTAAATCTTTAATAGGCAATTAAATATTTTTAACCAAACATATACGACATCTTTGAATATACAATGTATGTTTGATTGAAAATATTAATTAGAATGATTGATTCACCTTTGGGTAAATTCTTAAGTTCTAGCAATAGTGAAAGTCAATTTATATATTTATTTTCAATATAGGCATTTCGTTAACTTTCATAGATAAATGACAATTTTATGAATGCATATTTTTCTTAATCATTCTAGTTTGGCCACTTTGGTGACTAACAAACTATATAAATACAAATGCACACATAATATCATAAATTTTTGTGCATGTGAATAATTTTATACATTTTAGTTTGGCCACTTTGGTGACTTACAAACTATAGAAACATAATACACGCATTAAGTGATCATAAATATTATATGTGTAGATGCCACTTTGGTGACTAACAAACTATTTTACACTAAGTACACACATTATTTATTTAGTATAATGACCACTTTAATTTATTGCACAATCTAAACAAAAACATAATATTACATTATAGAAAGATTGAGATTTTTAAAAAATTTGTGCAAATTAAACCTTACTGACACCACTTTATTAACTTAAGAGTCCAAACACCTTAAATAACCAAGCACAAAATAAGGATTGATTCATGTTATTCTTACACCTTCTTCCAGAAAAATAAATAAATAAATAAAAGGAGCTATGATTTTCTTAAAACAATAAAAGAGAACCGAATTCCAGACACTTTCAAATTCTCCTCTGGATTCCAATTGAACATCTTCCAATTCCTTTTTTAAGCGGAAGATCAAATTTGATTAAAAACTAAGATTTATTCTTGTTTAAGCATTATCTATAACTGACAAGAATCTTTATGAAAAAAAGGCTAAGATTTGTTCTTGTTTAAACAAATCAACAACGCAGATATACGAAGATTATCAGTTCAAACAATTCAGGCTCGGATGCCATATGTAAGATTAAATATTTTAATATATCTCAGGATCTTGAACACGATAATCTTACATAGTGATTGTTAGGGGAACATACATAATGTGGAAGACATCATCATAAAGAAGAGTAGAAGTGTTAGTCATAAATTGATTTTTACCTCCTGGCCCTAGCCTTATGTTACCACAGCCGTCAGCGATGGAAATAATGTAGAGAAAATGTGATAATCCTATTGGGTGGATGGAGGACCAATTTATAGAGGTTAAGATTTAAATTGGTATGTCCATCAAGTAGCCAATGTACGAACGAGATCTATTCTTCATTAAATATTTTTTATGATATTACTTGAGTCACAAGTAAACTTTGGCCATAAGTAAAAATTATTCTTACAATACGATCCAATGGTTATTTACTAGCAGTTTAATATTCATCTGCATTAACCTTTGAAGTATCTAATCTCTATCATATCACCATCACAGGTAGATCAACTATTTGCAACAATTTAGTTTGTATCATAATTCGCCTAATTGCCTTATTTCTTCTTCTATGGTATCGCAAATGGGGTTAGAGATAGATTACGAGAATCTTTGCAAGTCATTTGATTCTGAAGCTAAAGGTGTGCAAATTCCCTTTTCATTGTATTACTTTATACCCAAATTTTTTGGATTAAATTTGAGTGCATGAACAATTGAATTTTATAGGTGAATTCATTCTCATCTCTATTCATGGTAGGTGAATTTTTTTTTACCTTTCTACTCAATATTTTTAGATAAGCATATTTATTTTCGTATGATGGATGAGTTGAAGGATTGATGCTTATGTGATTCTAACGCCCCGTGACTTTGGTTATTAAAAAAAATAGCTTGATAATTTATGTTGCAAGTGTGCAATAATATGCATAATCTGTATCTTCAGGGGTTTAACTGATCTGCTTCATTCATATATTTTTATTGTTATTTTTAACACTCATAAAAAGGGTAATGATTTACATGATATGTTTTAGCTCTTAATTAATGAGAATCTTCCCACTCTTTTTCCTAGAGGATACTTTGATTTTTTTACTAGTATTGATGGATGATCGGACACTTGTTTTGAATTTTTTAAATTTAAATGAGGTTCCTTCACAACAATGCTTAATCCAAATACTTAAATATGATATTTTCTCACGAAGGGTGTTTTACCTATTGCTCATAGCTAGATTGAGATTATATTTTAAATATATGCAGCATTGGTGCTGCATTTAGAGAGAAAAAAAAGTAGGCTTTTATTGTGCTATATGTGGAGATCTTACATTAAAAAAACTTACTCATTTTACTAGTTTTAACAGCTACCCTTTGAACTGAATGATGTTTTCTTGTTCCTTTGGCTGTTTCTCAACACCTGATTGTCCAAAGATCCCGCAAGAACCTGTTTTTTGAATATAAGTGTGAAGCAAGTTTAAGAAGCTGAAATGTTAATGAACAAGTTGAAGAACAACTCGAGCTCAAGGCAGGAGGCCTCGAGGCAGAGGCGTATCTAGAGGGGGTGCCATGGGTTCACGTGAACCCATGCTCCCCTCTCTAGATCATAATAGTAGTGTTATATTTTTTAAAAAATATTTAAATATAGATGTGTGAACCCATGTTCAAAGTATCATATAATAATACAATGATGATTAGGTGCACATCTCTAAGTGAGGATAGAAATTTAAATCTTATATATATCTATCTTGTCTTTTTGAGTAACACCACTCCAAGTGGTTATCGGTAACACTTTTGACGTTTCAACTAATTTTTCTTTTGTATTTTTGCCTTCAATCTTTCAAAATTTTCAAGTGTCTTACATTGAAAATTCCTAAAAAATTTAGCACTGTAAATTTTTTATCTAATTATATCAAATGTGTATATTAAAATTTAAAACTAATTGTATTATATATTTTGGATCTATAGTTTTTAAAATTTAATGGTCCACTAGCTAGCCCCGCAAACCCAGAGGCCTCGCTGACCCCGAGCTTGGGGCAGGGGGCCTAAAGAGGTATAATATGATGTAGATCATCTCATATAAAATATGGAGGACCATCTTTTGGTTGTTCAACAAGAATGAAGCTCTACCATAAATATTGAGAATACATTGGCTAGCACTACATCGAGTAATTTTGAAGATTAAAAATTTTCTTTCAAAATCTCTCTCTTGTATTCAAATGAGGCTATCGTTGAAGCATGAATAAGAATTATTATTATTGTGGTTTAGCAAAGAATATATCAATTTAAGGATTTTAATAACTATCTCTGGAGGCAAAGGGCTGGCGTATTGATCAAAAAAGGGAAAGAAGTGCACTTGTAGTCTATAAGAGGAATTTAAAAGGAAAGCACAAACAAAGTTGCTCTAGAGAGGTGACACAATCTCAATACCAAGATGGTGCAAGCTCGCCAAGAAAGAGTTTTACTATCCTTTACATGCGTCTAATAATAGAAAAATAATAAATTAGAGACTTTCTACTGACCCAAGTTCTATAATTAAGGTTGGAGGACTCAACTAAAGAGGCCACTTTGAAAGAGAGAGAGAAGATTTTAGATAGAAAATCATGGTTGTCTAGGGATGGTTCTAGATATTGTCTAGATATATCTACAAGAAAGACTACTTAACTGTATCTTCTTGCAAGATTCTAGAAGATGTAGATATTTCTTCAAGATATTACACTAGGTCATTTTAGAAATATTATTAAAAAAACCTATGATATTTCAAAAGATCAACTTTAATTTTTTCACACTCCTTAAAGTGATTTTTTTGAAAATTACTCCAAGCTTGAAGATGAAGAACCCAAACGAAGCTTTAAGAAGTAACTTGGTGAATATATCATCAATATTTTCCTGACATCACACCTATGAAGTGTTTATAGTTCTTTGTTGGATGAAATGATGTTCCACCTCAATGCTTAGTTCTGGTATGGAATATGGGATTATTGCAAGCTTGATAACACTTTGATATTCTCCAACAACTTTTTTTGGCTTAGATATAGATGAATACAAGTCTTCGGGAAGTCTTTGAAGCCATACACATTCTTGATTCTTGAGCAGTAACAATTGGTGTTTTATATTCCACCTCCATAATAGATAAATAAATTGAGTCTTGCTTTTTGTTGCACCAAGAAATACATGTTCTACCAAGAGTAAAATATAGCCCGATATAGATCTTTGATCATCCAAATAGCCATCAAAATCAACATAAGTATAACCCCTTAATATCAAATCATTATTCTTTGGAAAAAATAAGCTTATATTGATCTGATGTTGAATTGCTATATTTCAAAATCCTCTTCGCAACTTTCAAGTGATGCTTTTTTTAGTGATTGCATAAATCTGCTGACATATCCTAACAGAGAAGGTGATATTTTGTCTTGTAGCAGTAAAATGTAGAGGACTTCCAACAAAAACTTTAAAAGGTTTGGGATCTGCAAGAAGTGAGCCTCCGTCAGTCCTTAATCTTGCGATTGTCTCAAGAGTAGCAAACTTTTTACTTTGCTTCAGCCCAAACTTGTTGAGAAGTTTTTTGGCATATCCTTCTTGAGTGAAAAAATGCCTTCACTTGTGTGACTTGACAAAAGTGAAAGTTCCATCCATTGGAATTTGTTCTCTAGAAAAAGGAAAACATTTTACAAACACTGCTATTTCATTGAGAATTCTTAGCATCTCTGAGGTGTGGAAAGTTTGAGTTAGTTCCACTTAAGGCATCTTTACCACAACCTTTTATCTGAACTTTAGTAAAAGGTGTGTTCCATCGTTTTGTTGTTGTGGTGGTGAATTTGGTATCCTACATGCTACTTCAATAGTTGTGTCACAACATTTCGTAACAAATCCATCTGACAGTTGCACCAGAATAAGACTAAGAAACTTAGTGCACGATTTATTTGAACCTTCTATATTTAACAAAGTTTCTTGGCTAATAAGAGCTATATATATAATGCATGGTTTACTTGAACTTTCTACATTTAACTAGATTATGTGGCCGATAGGAGCTATACATAGTGCATGGTTCACCTTTCTTGAACCTTCTACATTTAACAACGTTTCCTGGATGATAGGGGCTATATATAGTGTGCGATTTACCTAATATTTCGTCATTCTTAGAAGCAACTTTTTTATTCTATTCTACTATTGATTTATGAGATCTTATTAATCTACGATTATCTATAAGAAAATTATTGTTGCTATCAGCTACAAACCTAAAGTAGGAACCTCCTCTCTCTATATAGAGTGGAAGACTTATCTAGTATTTTGACATTTTAGAAGAAACTTCTTTATTCTGCTCGATTTAATTTGGGGTTTTGTTAATTTACAATAATCTATAAAAAAAAAAGTTACTATCGTTGTCAGCTACCGGTCTCCCCCCCTTATATATAGTAGTTGATTTACCCAGTAATCAATATTTTTGAAGTACTTAATTTATTTATTTTTTATTCGCCCTTAATTTTTTTTATTTATGTACCTCCCCACACTCGCTCTTAATATTTTCTTATTTAATCTTTAAGAAAATCATTGTTGCTATCAACTACATACCTACGATAGCCCCCACCCCTACATGTAAAAACATGACAAGTTGAAGAGAAAAATCTGCAAAGCAAAAGTTTCTTGGACCATCAATCTATATTCCATCATGTCAAGAGGAATTTATAAGTTTAATTTCTTTATATGGATCGTATAAATTTTTTTGCGTCATTAGTTCATTTAAGACTACAATTAGCTGAATCTTTTACCTATAAAACACTCATTCGCTATATATAAATATATATATATCAAATTTAATTTAAGTAAATGTTTAAAATCTACTTAGCGTGATAAAAAATTACACTATATAGATTAAATTTTATTAATTTAATTTACGGAAAAGGGTAAAAAAAAACCCTAAACTATTGGAAATTGATCAAATATACCCTCCGTTTGATTTTGGGGTTAAAAAATACCCTTACCGTTAGTATATTGACTCACTTTTACCCCTCAAAACTAACAGATGCCATGTCACTTAAAAATCACATTAAACAATATTTTTTTGTTGACTTGGAAATTCAAATAGACAAAACTCTCAACATGGCAGCAACAATCCACAAGTGGGTCTAATGTGGACCAAGATGAGCCACCTTCTTTCATAGCTTCCTCTGCATTTTCTCCCAGTTCTTCCTCACCATTTTTCCCTTTTCACCTTTCTATAACTCTCTCACCATTTTCTCAACTTCTTCAGCTTCCACGAATCCCCTCACTGATCCATTTCTTGGCATGATCCTCAGCCCCACCCCAATTTCTTCCGTCACCATTCTTGCATTTAAGTGCTGCTCAGCCATAAATGGTAGTGCCAAAATAGGCACTTTAGCACATATACTTTCCAAAATAGAGTTCCATCCACAATGACTCAAAAACCCTTTGATGCTTTTGTGATTCAACACCTCATTCTGATCTACCCATTCTTTCACTATTAATGCTCTATTTTTTACTCTGTCCTCTAACCCTGCCAAATGCTCGATAACATTTTGTCTTGTTACCCATAAGAAACATGTGTTGGATAATTCAAGTCTCTTTGCAATTTCTTGCATTTGCTCAGCAGAAATAACTGCCTGAGTACCAAATGCTACGTACAGAACATGCTATTTTTCTGTCAATTTATTGTTTAGCCATTGCCTCCATGTTTCATCGGTTTGAGATAGTGCTGCTTTAATGGGCCGCTTGGTTAAGCAAAGAGGCCCAACACACCATGATTTTGGTCCGAGGTGTTGGTCGGAATTGATAAAGAATAAGAGAAGAAATCTGGTGTGATTTTTCCCATTTTAGTTATAAACTTTCGTCTTCGGTTAGGAGAACGGCAATGGCAACATCGATCTTGTAGATTACTTTCGGTTGTATTTGCATCTCTGTATTTAGTGATTTCTTTTGTGGATCCATGATTGTTCCACAACAATTTACACATTAGGTATTTTTGTCCATTTGAATTTCCAAGTCAGCAAAAAAATATTGTTTTATGTGATTTTTTAGGTGACATGGCATCTGTTAGTTTTGAGGGGTAAAAGTGAGCCAATACACTAACGGTAAGGGTATTTTTGACCCTAAAATTAAACGGAGGGTATATTTAATCCATTTTCAATAGTTCAGGGGTATTTTTGACCCTTTTCTATTTAATTTATTAACTAAATGTAGAGTAATTAAGTAATTAAATCTTAAGATATCCGAGTTCAGAATAATACTAGACAATCTTTGGGTGACAAATAATGTATTTAAACTTTCAATAAATAACATAAAACGCAAGATATAATTTTTTTGTAACTCCTTTTTTTATTTATTTAAATGTTCTACTACATTCACTTCAGTTCTTCTTAATTTTCAGGTTTGCAATAGTTTATTAATGGTACTTACATTAATGGTCACTAATCATGCCATTAACTTATAGTATTTAACCCCTTCCTTTTCAGATTTAATTTTCACAGTACCTTAAATATTCAAATACAATTTAAGTAATATTTTAGCACTTTGATGACTACTCCAACATTTATCCGCACTAAACAAAGATTGCAAAGGCTAAGTAAGATATAACTTCTTTTCCTTCTTCTTAATGTGCCATATAGTCATTGAATTCAGAATGAGTCTAATTTATCGACGTTCATATATAAATATACACATGCACAAGCATCTTTTTATTTTTTTTGCATGTCCTTATAGATCAAGTTATCGATTTGATCCAAACTCTTTTATTGAGAATGCTTAATATGAATTGAAAAGGACTCGAAGCTCCACGGTATTTAACACGAGCTCTTGAGTCTCACATATCTACTGTTTCACCACAGAGGCCTCTTGAAAGTGAATTAATCATGTTTTGTGAATATAACATCTATTTAGTGTGTTGTTTGAAATATTATATGACAAAAATGGATCTATTGATCGGTTATGTCATATATATTATCATGAGTTGGACATCCCATTACTTCAAGAGTTCAAGGGAAAATGCAGTCTTTCTCCTAGATGTTCAACTAAATATAAAATTTAAACCTATAATTTTCGAAGCACAAGAACGTTGAACTCATTGTCACGATCCAAGGTAGCCCCTTGGCGTAACATAGTGTATAAGACCCCGAGAGGCCCCATACAAGCCACTTAGCTTTCATCATACAAGAAATAGAATAAAGAAATTTATAAGACAATATCAATGTTTCAAAGTTTTATATAGAAAAACGGAAACCTAAACATCGTCTCAAAGCCATCTAGTACATAAGAATGAATCCAGGGCGTAGCCCGTACATCATGTTCCAAAACTGAAAGTAAGGAAAAACTGAAAATCAATAAATGTCCGATCCTCGAAGCATGAGGACTCACCAAAACTCGAAATCTCCTCAACGAACTCTAGCCACGAAACTAGGAATCCTGACTATCGGACCCTACATTTGGGGAAATGTAGGCAAGAGTATGCATTAATGCAAAATATATTCCAAGTATGATAGCCATGCATGAAAACATTTAGAAACATGCTAAAAAGGGACATTTTCATGACATGCAATGACCAAGCTAAAACATGAGTATAAAGAGTTAGAAAACATAAGTCGTAAAACAAGGTCGATGCAAGCTAACATCTTCAAAACATTCATGAGATACTTATAAAAGTAACCTTAGTTTATTTGTGGGAAATTACCTTTTAACTGACATAGAGACGATGTAAGCTATAACATCAAATCCGGTGTGTAACTACCTGCTCCCGTTGTTATAGAAAAGCCAATGGGGAAAAATTTTGGATCGGAAATTTTTTTGGTAGTAACTTAAAAATTCCTGGCCTAGTCCAGATTTGGACGAAATCAGAGTCAGTGAGGTCTAGGGAGATCTAGTCATGAATGAGAGATCTAATTATGAATTTGATCACACGATTAGATAGCTAAGACTTTAAGGAACCCGTACGACTTTACGGAATTGAATTCGGGTGAATTGAACTCCCAAAACTGATCTTAGCGTGAACAGATAGTTTTTGAGTGTCATGGGATGAAGGTGTGTTGTGAAATGGGGGTTTGAAACTCAACTTTTGACTCTCTGTTTCCGTGCAAGCCGCTAGGGCGAGAATTATCCCGCCAGGGCAGGCCACTATGGTGGGATGGGGGCCGCCATAGTGGGCTAGTCGCGACTTAAGTCGGAAATAAACCCCAAAAACATCTTTATTCTACAAACTTCGTTCTTAAGATCTAGGAGACGATCCCAGTCAATTACTTGACGGTTTTCCACTACTTTGGTGCAAAAGGTAAGGTTCTTACTCCCCTAATCTATTTTTCGATCTGTAGAACTTAGATTCTTGGTTATTAATTATTGGGCGGAGGGTTTTTGGATTGAATATAATGGTGGGAATACCCTGAATATAATGTGGGAAAAAGCCTTACCTGCACCTTAGGATCATAGGTTTGGTCTTGGGTTATTGGGTTTGTTATAATCCGGATAATTAGACCTTTAATTGTTGATCCTTGCGTATATTAATTGTTTGTAAACCTAGAACAAGCAGAGAGAATCCAAAAAGGGAATATTCAAGTATCTTAGGAGGATTCAAGCTTGGTTTCGAGGTAGGTTATGGTTGATTTTATGTTTGTGTGATGTATGTTAGTATTTGTTTCATTGTAATGCATGTATGTCTGCGAATGTTGCATTATTGATCACATCTAATGCAAATGAGTATGAATGAATGAATGATTGTATGCCATGAATCAACACTTGATTGTATGATTATGAGAATGTACATTGTGATTGTGATTGTGGCTTGTTAAATGGATCGGGTGTTACGTTCCAGCACACTAACTGGGATCAGATGTCACGTACTGATATACATATTGGAACGGGTGTCACGTTTCGACACACTAACTTGGATCGGGTGTCACGATCTGGCACACTAACAGTTAAGTATGGGTTCCATGAGAGGACTATTGACTTGTCATATATATATATTATTGAGAACGTGGAATGCTACATTCTCCTGAAAACATAACGGCTATTGTATATATTCGGTATATGCATGTTTACTTTGTTGTGACTGCTTGTATATGTTTCACTTACTGAAATAGCCGTGTGATCCTACCAGTACACTGCAGTTGTGTTCTGATACTACACTTGCTCTTTCTTTGTTGAGTACACAACATCTTCAAGCGGCTACTGACAGACCTCGTTTAGTTGATTAATGAGCAAGATCGGATTCAAGGGTCAGACAGTTCTTTCAGGCTGCTATGGGCCCTCTATGTTTTACTCCACTCTTTTCGGCCGAAAATCATATCACCAAAAAATACAAAATCTAACCATATTTTAATTCTATCATTAACCCAATTTTCAGCCAAATCATCCCCTTAACATTTACCACCAACTTAGCCCACCCCAAGCGGGCGAGGCCTCGGGGGCTGGGGGGGGAGGTCTCAAGGCGGGTGGGGCTCGGGGCGAGCGGGTCTGTTGACACTCAATTTTGACTTTCCACAATGTAGATTAATTATCGAGCTTCTTTTATTGCAAATGATTTGAAATGATTGATTTTATAAAATGCACAATGTTTTGCAAGTTATTTTTAAATAATTTTGTCACTTTTATAACTTTTTGTCATGACCCAGACCGTCGTGGATAGCACCCACACTAACCCTCCGATGGGAGAACCATTACTACAACCCAAGCTAGACAACTTAATCAAAAACTATGCATTTAAAGATACATAAGCATGTTTAAATAATAATAAAAATGGAGTCCCCATAAACTCCAATGGTTTAAACAAATAACTAACCAAACTAATGCGGAAATTCAAACCCTAGAACCCGAAAGTCATTGTACCAAAACTCTACAACGACAAGTCTAAGAACAAGGGGTACAACCCCAAAACTAAACAACACTTTAACAAATAGTCTGAATCCAAAAAAAGTGGACTTAAACAAGGAAGATCCATGGCAGCCTGAAAGAACTGGCTCACCCTTGAATCTGGTCACACTCAATAGTCACCTAGCTGAGGTCTATCAATAGCCACCTGAAGATGTCCTGTACTCAACAAAGAAAGAGCAAGTGTCGTATCAGTACACAACCACAGTGTACTCGTAAGATCATGCGGCTATCCCAATAAGTGAAACACATGCAAGTAACTACAACATTATAAAACAGGCATATACCGAACATATACAATATTAGTCCTCTTTTCAGGATCAATGTAGCATCCCACATTCTCAATAATACACATTGGTTTTCAATTTAGAGCAACATACAGTCTTCCAATATCAATCATCATTAGATATGAACGTAATCAACACAAGTAGATACACAACACAATTCAATGGTCCTCTCATAGAACCCAAACCCAAATTGTTAGCATACCGGTTCGGGTACCCGATCCAAGTTAGTGTGCCGGAACGTGGCAGCCGATCCCATGTTTATATTGGAACGTGGCAACCGATCCTATGTTTATGCCGGAACGTGGCAATCGATCCATTCAACAAACAACAATCACAATCAAAATGTATATTCTCACAATCATACAACAAGAGGTGATTCATGACATACAATTATTCAATTATCCTCATTTACGATTAAGGTGATCAATAATGCAACATTCACATGCATATTGTCACGCTCCGAGCTTACACCCTGGACGTGGCCGACACTCGAGAACCATTGCTGGCCCCAAGTGAACCCTTGGCCTGACTTACTTACTCAGTGGAAGACTTTAAACATTAAGAAAAGAACTCAAATGCAATATAACTCAATTGTCTCAAACTAAAATCATAATATTTTGGAAATAAACATTTAACTTAGTCAAAGTGGCAACTCAAAACTGAACATAAGTCAATAAAAAGATAAAGACAAATGAATTAACTGACTGTCTATGTATGAAGCCTTTAATAAATGAGATGGATGTTGGGACAAGACCCACAACATCCTAATGAACTAAATACTGAAAAGCAATAAAAAGGGATCCTCTAGAAAATAAGGAGCCTCACCACAAGACTCCGAGTGCTCACCTGGATCAACGAGGCGTTGGATGATGATCCCGATTACCTGTGTCTACATCATAATAAGATGCAAGCCAACTGACATCAATACATTGTATGTACGAGTAAGCGAATTGGAATGCTAAACATAACTTACTCTTGAAAAGAATCTGAAAGAAACACTTACCTTGGTTTTACTCAACTCATAATAAAGCAATAAAACACATAAAATATATGAAAAGCTTTATAAAACTGTAAAAACAACGTAGTTCGTTAAAGAAAATGCAATAACAATCTCAACTTTACTCATATAACAAAGTAATATAGTTTATGTGGGAGATTCTCTAACCGACAACCACCACTATGAGCCTAAGTGGTGATACAACATCTTTCCCATGCTGCCAGAACTGTCCTATACTTTGCCGTCATATAGAACTACTTAATTTAGTGGATCTACTAGCTTATGATAAAAACATCTTAAGGAGTCATCTAAAAAGTATGATCCTTTACTACCCATGATGGCTACATGGTTTATGGAGATGTGAGTTATTTGAACTCAAGCTCGTCCCCATATCGGTGCTCAATACTATTCCTAAAATATACTTTAGCTCATATGTTTGTAAAAACAAAACTATTTCTTTGGTTTGAGATACTTATTCAAAAACTTAGCTTAAAAGTTCTCTTGGAAATCTCAGTTTCCTTTCTTGCTCAAATGTGAAAACATTTTAACTTTTGGGAATACTTAGTTTCCGAATAATCTTTGAAGAATGAACTTTACTCTTACTCTTTACTGAAAATTAGTTCAAAGGCTCTTTTGGAAATCTCAGTTTCCTTTCTTGTTTAAATATGAAAAAAATTACTCTTTGGGAATACATAGTCCCGATATACTCTTTTGAAGAAATGCACTTCAAACTTTACTCTTTACTCAACTCAAATCTCAAGTCTTAAAACAAAGTTAAAACATTTGTAAAAGACTTTTGGAAAACTTTATGAACTTCTCTTAACTTGACACTTGACTTGACTCTTAACTTTCCTTGAAATGAATTATGGATTCAAGGATCGTGATTTGTGATAGGAAAGATCTCATGATGTTTAGAAATGATTTTAGATAGTTAATCATGAGAAACGATAAAAAAAATCACTGCTGGGGAACTACTCCGCGATGCGGAGGTGAATTAAAATATTTGGTCGTGAAATAACTTTTGAGGCAGAATGGTCCATGACCGCTCCGCGACAAACAATTTTGTCAAATCTGAGGAACAGGTCCGCGACGCGGACTTGCTACCTGTTCCTTGTTCGATTTTTTCCTTCTTCATTTTCCAGCTCTAAACTCCATTGGTTCTTTCCCCAAACACTTAGAATCATCTATACCCTCAAATAACATTAGATTCTACTCGAAATCACAGCTAAAAACGTGAGTCAATCTCAAGAAAACTCCAACAACACAACCCACAAGGATTGAAACGAACTTCATTGAGAATTCAAGGGATTTACTTTCAAATCAATATACTTTGCTGAAACTGAATCAAGTTGGGCTCGTGGGTGAAATAACCCAACGCTATGAAAGACTCACATACCTCATAGGGATAACCCTTTGACGAAATCCACGAGTCTAGCTTCAAGACTTGATGATTCCTTGCTCTTTCTCCTTTTTTGCTCTTCTTTTCTCTCCTCTCAAATCCCTAACTCTTTTTCCAAAAGCGTAAACTGACTAATATCAGTTTAGACCCCAATTAATTACCCAAAAACGAAATTAATTGATTGGGTGGTGAAAAGACCATAATGCCCTTCTAAAATCTGGATTGGACTTTCCTTATTTGAACAACCCAACTTCCAATGGGGATAACTCACTCATACGAACTCGGAATCGCGCAAACTCAGCGGCGTTGGAAAGATTATTCCAAGATCTTTCCTACGATATCTGTAAACACACCTAAATCATCCTGAGCTAGGAGTTATGGTCATTTGAAGTTGACCAAAAACTCAAACTTAACTTAACAAATTTTCCAAATTTTTATTATTTCCAAAAATCACTCTTTCTAATTCTAGCTCTTTCTAGTTCTTTCAATTTGCGATATGTTACAATATATCCCCCTTGAAAACATTCATCCTCAAATGAGATTACTCTTAGTAGGCTAAGGGTGTAACATTAATATTCAGTTCAAACACCCAACAAGCAATGCAATTACAACATGTTAATCTTATAAATAAAAGCCAAGAAAAGGATTAGTACCTTAATTTGGAACTTCTCTGGATTCGAAGAGATGTGGATATCTCTTCTTCATATCTTCCTTAGCTCCCCAAGTAGCTCCCTCAACAAATTGATTCCTCCAAAGGACTTTGACTGATGCTACCTCTTTTGTTCTCAACTTGCGAACTTGGTGATCTAGAATTGAAGTGGAATCTCATCATAATATAAGCTACCCTTGATTCCAATATCTTCAGTTGATATGATCAATGAAAGATTGCCCATACACTTTTCCAACTTGGAAATATGAAATACCGGATAAACCACTGCTAACTCTTGTGGTAGCTCTAACTCATAAGCTACATTGCCAATCCTCTTGGATATTCTGTAAAGGCCAATATACCGGGGACTAAGCTTCCCCCTTCTTACCAAATATCATAACACCTTTTATGGGTGAAACTTTTAAATATACCCAATCATCTACTTCGAACCCTAACTCCCTTCTCCTAACATCAGTGTAGGATTTTTGACGACTCTAGGCTGTTTTCAATCTCTCTTGAATAACTTTCACTTTCTCCATAGCTTGACGAACTAAGTCTAGTCCTATTAACCCAGCTTCACCAACTTCAAACAATCCAATAGGAGATCTACATCTTCTCCCATAAAGAGCTTTGTAAGGAGCCATCTGGATGCTAGAATGGTAACTATTGTTGTAAGTAACTCAATGAGAGGTAGGTGATCATCCCAATTACCCTTGAAATCAATCACATAATCCACCTTGATACCTCAAAACACCATCTCCCCCTTGTTCAAAAGCCATCACTTTTTATTTTGCTTATGAACACTTTCCTTTAATTCAAGCATTAAAGGATCCTGGTCTTGCTTATCTTTTACCTCTGACACTAATGATGTTTCATCCCCAATCATCACCACTATTCCTCCTTCTGTGGAATCCCTTAGTCGGACTCCGAGTCGTGCAAGTCTAACACATCTTTTGCTAACTCTTTCTTATCATCCTCAAAATGGGCGGTACTACACATAGATAACCTGCTCAAGGCATCAACAACAACATTAGCCTTACCTGGGTGATAAAGAATACTCATGTCATAATCCTTGAGTAATTCTAACCACCTCCTATGTCTGGGATTAAGCTCTTTCTAACTAAACACATACTGAAGACTCTTGTGATCGGTGAGCACATCCACATGAACACCACAAAGATAATGGCGTCATATTTTCAAAGCAAATACTACGGTAGCGAACTCTAGATCATGGGTTGGGTAATTCTTCTCATGAACTGTCAACTGTCTGAAGGCATGCGATATAACCTTGCCATTCTGCATCAACACACAACCCAAATCAACCCTAGACGCATCACAATAAACAACAAAGCCTTGCGTGCCTTCTGGTAAGGTCAATACTGGGGCAGTAGTCAATCTCTTCTTCAATTCCTGAAAGCTTTTCTCACAAGCTTCAGACCATTGAAATTTCACTGTTTTCTGAGTCAACTTGGTCAAAGGAGATGAAATAGATAAAAATACATCGACAAACCTTCTATAATATCCAGCCAACCCCAAGAAACTCCTAATATCAGTTGGAGATGTGGTTCTAGACAAATTCTGCACTGTCTCTATTTTTTGAGTATCAACTCTAATTCCATCACTGGAAACTATGTGGCCCAAGAATGCCACAGACTCAAGCCAAAACTCACACTTAGAGAACTTGGCATATAACTCTTTATCTTTCAAAGTCTGAAGAACTATTCTGAGATGACTAGCATGATCTTCCCATTCCTCAAAAAGATTAGTATGTCATCAATGAAAATGATAACAAACATATCTAAATAAGGTTTGAAAACTATATTCATAAGGTCCATGAATGCTGCATGCGCATTGGTTAAACCAAAAGACATGACCAGAAATTCATAATGACCATAACGGGTCCTGAATGCTGTCTTTGGAATATCACATTCCCTTACTCTTAACTGATGGTAGCCAGATCTAAGGTCTATCTTAGAGAAACAAGTAGCACCCTGAAGGTGATCGAAAAGATCATCAATCCTTGGGAGAGGATATTATTATTGATGGTAACCTTGTTCAACTGACAGTAATCTATACGCATCCTAAGGGAACCATATTTCTTTCTCACAAATGGGACCGGAACGCCCCAAGGTGAGATACTTGGTCGAATGAAACATTTCTCTAAAAGATCTTTCAACTGCTCTTTAAGCTCTTTCAACTCTACTGGGGCCATTCTATATGGTGGAATAAATATGGGACGAGTATTGGGAAGAATGTTAATACCAAAGTCTATTTTATCTCTCACGAGGGTCTCCTTGTAGATCATCTCAAAAGACTTCTGGAAGCTTTTTTACTACTGAAATAGACTGAATAAGAGGTATCTCAACACTAGAGTCATTAACTCGGACTAAGTGATAGACACACCCCTTGGAAACTAACTTTCTTGCCTTAAGGTATGAAATAAAACGACCCTTAGGCACTGCTGAACTGCTCTTCAACTCTAAAACAGGTTCACTGGAAACTGGAACTTGACTACTCGAGTTCTACAATCTATTGATGCATAACAGGCATGAAGCCAGTCCATACCTAGAATGACATGAAAATCTACCATGTCTAACTCAACTAAATCAACCATGGTACTCTTGTGATTGACGGAAATGGAACAATCACGATAAACTCTTTCTGCTAGAATAGACTCACCATTAGGTGTAGAAACACTAAAGGGCTCAAGAAGTTGCTTAGGAAGAACATCAAAATTGAAGACTTGGATCATACTAGTGATAACATCTGGCAAATCCTCTTGCTCTCGGTGACTAGCGATATCATAAAAACGGTTTCCTTCTCCGTCTGCCCTTGAAGTAGCTCATCTAGATGCAACTCTATCTGGTGGAGCAACTGAAGAAACTGGACTCTATTGCCTCCATTACCATTACTCTTTCTGCTCTTAGGACACTCTCTTATAAAATGACCGTTCTGGCCACACTTGAAGCAACTAGTGGAGACATCATGACACACCCCTGAGTGGCTCCTACCACACTTAACACATGCAGGAGTCTTAGTACCCTCTTGTGCCTTACTACCTTACGAATGCGCAGGTCTAGCTCTGAAGTTCTGAGAATTCTGACTATTGTACTCACATTTGTTCCTTGGTGCAGGTGCACTAGCAGATGATGGAGCAGGTCCTTTCTGCTTATGTTGGAAAGAAGACCGGTTCACATTACTCTTCTGCTGCCCGGATTCATTCCCTAATGTCTTAGCTATCTTATTCTCAAACTCATCTCTATCTTTTAACTGGTTCTTCTCAACTTGTTGCACATGGTTCATCAGCCTTTCTATGCCCATGTTATCTATTAGTATGACTGCCTTACTTTCCTTACTTGACCGACGAGTCAACCCAACAACGAATAAACTCCTCTTGCTCCTTATGTCCACAACCATCTCTTTGTTTCTCTTAGCTCACAAGAAAAGAAACGCCTCATGAAGACACTCACGACCATAGGCCAGCTCAAAATCAGTTACGCGTAAGCACAAGTTAGAAATAAACTTTTTAGAGATAAAACTCTAACGCATGAAATGAGTATGAAAGAAGTGAAGGAATTTCTAAATGTTGTAGCCTATTAATTATAGATGTGGCGCGCTTCACACTGATAACTAGGACTCTACAGACACGGCTTCATAGACTCCTTAGGACTCTTGGACTATGTGCTCTGAAACCAAGTTTGTCACTCCCCGAGTCTACACCCTGGACGTGGCCGGCATTCGAGAACCATTGTTGGCCCCAAGCGAACCCTTAGCCTTGCTTACTTACTCAGCGGAAGACTTTAAACATTAAGAAAAGAAATCAAATGCAAGATAACTCAATTGTCTCAAACTAAACTCATAATGTTTTAGAAATAAACATTTAACTTAGCCAAAGTGGCAACTCAAACCTGAACATAAGTCAATAACAAGATAAAGACAAATGAATTAACTGACTGTCTATCTATGAATCCTCTAATAACTGAGATGGATGTCGGGACAAAACCCACGACATCCTAAGGAACTAAATACTGCAAAGCAATAAAAAGGTATCCTCCGGAAAGCAAGGAGGCTCACCACAAGACTCTGAGCTCAACTGGATCAACGAGGCGCTGGATGTTGATCCTGATTACATGCGTCTGCATTATAATAAGATGCAGGCTAATTGACATCAGTACATTGAATGTACAAGTATGCGAGTTGGAATGCTAAACATAACTTAATCTTGAAAAGAATCTGAAAGAAACACTTACCTTGGCTTTACTGAATTCTTGAATAACTCAACTCATAATAAAGCAATAAAACACATACAATATATGAAAAGCTTTATAAAACTGTAAAAACAACTTAGTTCATTAAAGAAAATGCAATAACAAACTCAACTTTACTCATATAACAAAGTAATATAGTTTCTGTGGGAGATTCTCTAACCGACAACCACCACTATGAGCCTAAGTGGTGATACATCGTCTTACCCACGCTGCCAGAACTGTCCTATACTTTGCCGTCATATAGAACTACTTAGCTTAGTGGATCCACTAGCTTATGCTAAAAGCATCTTAAGGAGACATCTAAAAAGTATGATCCTTTACTACCCATGATGTCTATATGGTTTATGGAGACGTAAGTTATCTAAACTCAAGCTCGTCCCCATATCGGTGCTCAATACTATTCCTAAAATATACTTTAGCTCATATGTTTGTAAAAACAAAACTATTTCTTTGGTTTGAGATAATTACTCAAAAACTTAGCTTAAAAGCTCTCTTGGAAATCTCAAATTCCTTTCTTGCTCAAATGTGAAAACATTTTAACTTTTGGGAATACTTAGTTCCCGAATAATCTTTGAAGATTAAACTTTTTTCCTACTCTTTACTGAAAACTAGCTCAGAGGCTATTTTGAAAATCTCAGTTTCCTTTCTTGTTTAAATGTGAAAAAAATTACTCTTTGGGAATACATAGTCCCAATATACTCTTTTGAAGAAATGCACTCCAAACTTTACTCTTTACTCAACTCAAAACTCAAGTCTTAAAACAAAGTTAAAATATTTGTAAAAGACTTTTAAAAAACTTTATGAACTTCTCTTAACTTGACTCTTAACTTTCCTTGAAATGAATTATGGATTCAAGGATCGTGATTTGTGATAGGAAAGATCTCATGATGTTTAGGAATGATTTTAGATAGTTAATCATGAGAAACGATCAAGAAATCACTTCTGGGGAACTACTCCACGACGCGGAGGTGAATTAAAATATTTGGTCGCGAAATAACTTTTGAGGCAGAGCGGTCCGTGACCGCTCCGCCTCGCGAAAACAATTTTGTCAAATCTGAGGACTAAGTCCGCGACGCGGACCTACTACCTGTTCCTTGTACCACTTTTTCCTTCTTCGTTTTCCAACTCTAAACCCTCTAAACTCCATTGGTTCTTTCCCCAAACACTTAGAATCATCTATACCCTCAAATAACATTAGATTCTACTCGAAAACACAACTAAAAACGTGAGTCAATCTCAAGAAAACTCCAACAACACAACCCACAAGGATTCAAATGTACTTCATCAAGAATTCAAGGAATTTACTTTCAAATCAATATACTTTGCTGAAATTGAATCAAGATGGGTGTGTGGGTGAACTAACCCAACTCTATGAAAGACTCACATACCTCGTAGGGATAACCCCTTGACGAAATCCACGAGTCTAGGCTTCAAGAACTTGACGATTCTTTGGTCCTTCTCCTCTTTTCTCCTCTTCTTTTCTCTCCTCTCAAAACCCTAACTCTTTTTCCAAAAAGCCTAAACTGACTAAGATCAGTTTAGACCCCAATTAATTACCCAAAAACGAAATTAATTGATTGGGTGTTGAAAATACCATAATGCCCTTCTAAAATCCGGATTGGACTTTCCTTATTTGAACAACCCAACTTCCAATGGGCATAACTCACTCATATGAACTCGAAATCGCGCAAACTCAGCGGCGTTGGAAATATTATTCCAAGATCTTTCCTACGATATCTGGAAACACACCTAACTCATCTTGAACTAGGAGTTATGGTTGTTTGAAGTTGACCAAAAACTCAAACTTAACCAATTTTCCAGATTTTTATTATTTCCAAAAATCACTCTTTCTAATTCTAGCTCTTTCTAGTTCTTTCAATTTGCGAGATGTTATACATACATGCATTATAATGACACAATTACAAACATATATCACATCAACATGAAATCACAACCATCACCTAACTCGAATCCAAACTTGAATCCCCTAAGGCACTTGAATATTCCCTTTCCGGATTCTTTCCACTTGTTCTAGGTCTACAAACAACAATTTATACGCAAGGATCAACAATTAAAACCCAATTACCCGAATCATAATCAATAATATCAACCCTAGGTCAAACCCTTGATCTCCATACCCAGATTAGGGCTTTTTCCCACCATCCAAATAGATCCAAAACCCTTCCCCAATAATAATCACCCAAGAAACTAAGTTCTACGAATCGAAAAATGAATTCGGGGAGTAAAAACCTTACCTTTAGCCTTAAGAATGGTGGAAATCTATCAAGAAAACCCTTGGGGTCATTCCTTAGCTCTAAATATTGAAAAGTGCAGAATAAAGTTATTTTGGAGTTTATTTACGACTTTAAGTCACGTCTGGCCCGCCACAGCAGTCCTCACCCCGCTACAGCGGCCCCGCCATAGCGACCGAAATCACCACCAAAGCGGCTTGCACGAAACAATGAGTTATTTTAATAATTCCAAGACCCTCATTTCACAACACACCTTTAACCAACAACTCTCAGAAAATACAGTTCACGCTAAGATCGATTCCATGAGTTCTACTCACCCGAATTCAATTCCGTAAAGTCGTACAGATTCCTTAACGACTTATCTAACTACTCATGAAATCAAAATCATAAATAAATCACCCGATTGTTACCAGATTTCCCTACACCTTAATGACTCCGATTTCGTCTAAATCTGGACTAGGTTGGAAAATTCCAAGTTACTATGAAAAAGTTTTTCGACCCAAATTTTTTTTCTTTTCTATAACGACGAAACCCGGTTGTTACAATAGATACAAATTTACCCATCACTTTTCCCCGAATGACCAACTAGGAAAGACTGGCTAAAGTAAGGGTAATGTAGTATATGAATCGCCAAATTACTGGGGATACTTGCCTCGCATGTCCTTAGCTTCCGGACATCGTGATCAAGAGTTTCAATCGGTTCTTCTTCACACTGAAGGTCTTGTTTAACAACACTGACTCTCACTTTATGATATAATCCTCGTCCCTAGCCAACCACTTGAATGCCTACATATCCTCCCTTACAATGCCGCAATGAAGTCATCTCAATACTCGAGTGATAAATATTATTGTATGTAAACTTAACTACACAAAAGTGATTCCCAACAACCACCAAAGTTGATCGTACCCACGCCTACAACAAGTTATCAAGGGCCTTGACACAATCATCCGGACGAATCCTTTAGCACTTAAGCATGCTAAAATTCCAAGTCAATACTCGCTACAAATAGAAGTGAACCTGAATCAACCAACACACACTCATAATCGATACAAGACCTCGACAACTAGAGAAATATTAAGATTGCCGGACAACCACAAATATGCATGGTAGCTCTTCTATAAATTCTCATAAGCAAGATGGTACATGTAGAACCACTAAAATACTTTAACAACTCCAATACAACACTAATTATGTCATTCGAAATAACCACATTTTCCCAAATCATCCCACTCAACCAAGAGAACATAGTAGGATTGGTACACCTGATCCACCACAAGGATCCACCCAGAAAAGTGAAAACACATGTGATAATAGCTAGTGAAACATACTCACCATCGTGTGCAAAACGAAATAAATGATCACATAAGAATTTTACGGAATAACTATTGAATAACACCAAAGGTTTTCCTTTGAAGAGTCGATACCCGTCATTTCCATTCGGCTTACTCCACATACTCTTCACATCATTCCACTGAAGTCCACACGCTCAATACTAACAACCATCATGAACACTCCGACCATTTACCTTACTCTAATCCAACATTTTTTTTAAATGAAAACCTTTCTTATGTACTTTAACAATCAAAAGTAATAAATCTTATGACTCAACCCAGGTGTAAGTCCTTTCAAATGCTCAATACCATATACAATTGATCGTTTCTCACATTGTCAATTCATACCTTGACAAAATATATCACCACGAATGTAGACTTACAATGAAAAATCTGAATTGTAAATTCAATTGTATAACACAATTCCCTTATCTATCAACATTAGCTTGTACCTTGAAGATTTTTATGAACTCATGGATCTTCGCTTATGATTGATCGCATCTCTATCGACCTTACAATATCCTTCGCTAACAATTCAATTGTACTCATTACTAAACTCAAAACAAGACAAAGCACTTATCATCACACTCGAGCTAATGTTTGTACACTCTTTTCTCAAGTCCTTTCCAAAAGTTTTTGAACCAGTCTGACGGATTTGTGACACTATTATCATAGCCACAACAAAACAAATGATATCATGCGTCACTGAACCAATTATCTACCTCTATAAAGATATCCATTCAGCCTTTGCAATCAAATAAAATATTCTTGCTCTCGACTCTCTCTAAAGGTTGTACTACATCCTACTATTTTTCTTTATTATGACTCTAGTTCTTTAATTTATATTCGAATGGTGTCCCACCATCTCTTAAAACTTTCCATACAACCACGTTACTCACCAAATATTGAAAAACCACAACCTTAGATACTCGCAAGTCGTAATTACTATACAAGAATTCTCTTAACCAACAATCTTATTATATAGTGGCATCCCATCATAATCCATCGCGAACTCTTATTACCATTACGCTCAGTCAGCCCTAACTATCACTATGAAGTCAACCTTTCCATCAACATGACACCTAAAACTAAGGTATACTCATCAAATTTAAAGGACTAACCCAATCTTAGTACGCACTTTCCTACTAAAATCTTCAATTTCCTTCACCCAAGTATACTCAATGGAACTTTCTTTATCCATAAGCTTGTCGTTCTGGTATTAATCCACTCCCTTATGGATTAAGATAAAATCATCAGTCCTCATACTACCCTCCTTCTTCTTAACAAACAAGACAAGAGCACCTCACTTGGAAACACTAGGACGGATGAACCCTTTATCAAGAAACTCTTGGATTTGAGCCTTAAGCTCTCTTAATTTTGCTGGAGTCATACAATAGAGAGGGATGGAAATGGGGCAAGTGTCAGTTTCCAAGTCAATGCAGAAATCTATATCTCTATATGGAGGCATACCAGGAAAATCCATAGGAAACACTTCCTTAAAACTCAGATAACACAATTCTTCATCAAGAAATAGGGAGCTTATTTTCTGGTGGTGAGAATTCTTCACCAGAGCTTGTTACTTTTATAACTTTTAAAAACTATATACATTTCTATATAAATACTACCATTTATAAATATTCAAAAATTGTCTCAAAAAGATTTTTTTTTTAATTTTCAATTAAATATTTTGTTAATTAGTTTAGTTTATTTATAGTTTATATTTTGAGTTAATAAGTTTATCTTTTGAGTTAATTATTTTATTTTGTTAAAATTAAGAAACTCGTTAATTAATTAATATTAATTCATCTTATTTAACCTTTAGCCAGATTCACTAATTAACTCAATTTGACTAAGTCTCAAATACAAAATCTAACCACATTTTTACTCTATCCTCAACCCAATTTTGAGCCCAACATTCAACAACCAATTCCTTTTTTCCAGCAGCCCAACAATCTCAATTAGTAGCCCAACCCGTTACTTCTCTTCAACATTCACTCCAGTAACAACTCCAACGTTCACAAACAATAGAACGACAACATCAAACGACTGTAATTCCAACGTTCACAAACAAACAAACGGCAGCAATCAAAATCATTATATTCATAGATAGGAATTCGAATTTCGATTTTCAAATTCCCAAAATTCCCTTGTCGTCTTCACTGTTAAAGAGAGATTCGAAAAACACAATTTTTCATCAAGAAATAGGGAGCTCATTTTGTGTCACGACCAAGCCTAGGGCCTAGACGTGACCGACGAATGGGGAACCCGAATGAACCCCAAACAAGCCTCATAGCGTATCATTACACATCCTTGGTCGCCGAAACAATTAAAATGACCATAAGGGATAAGCATAATCAAGGGGAAAATCGGGACTAAGGGAGCAAGAAAAAAAAGGAATGATACATAAATACCATAGATGAGTCAAGCTCAAGCATAATACACAACTTGTCCAACACCATCTCTAAACATGGGTACTTAGCGGGGGCCAAGACAAACTACCGGGCTCACCCTCATAGTCAACACATAACAAAAAAGGAAAAGTCTTATACATAGCAAGAGATCATAAGCAACGTCCCTGGAATGGAGGACTCACCAATAACCTCGATAGAAAATCGTACTAGCCACGCGGAGGAGGATGGTCAAGCGATGCAACGGTTCCTACATGGTGACATTATGTAGGCATAGAGTATGCATTAGTACGTTTGAATGTACTAAGTATATGGGATGCAATGCAATGTAACAATAGATGGACATCATAGGCAAATGCATAATCATACCCGATAGATAGCATATTAATGAGATGATATGTATAATGATGCTTACATAAAAAAAATCATATTTAGTGGGACGTAGTACATGTGTGGCGAGTGACCATCAATATAGTATTTTCAAGGCCTACCACCCCCTTGGAGAGGCGAAAGAGGTACAAACCCCTCAATGTGGTTACCCGGGCCTACCACCCCCCGAG
>JAJOOF010002426.1:0-36018 GCA_029582545.1 Solanum lignicaule | reverse complement strand
AGGAGGTTATGAGTATAACATTAAATAAGGAAGTGTAATCAATGTAAAATTCCTATAATTGTGTAAGAGATAATTATGGGGTATTCTTTATTTAAAAATTTTAATAATAATATAAAATTATAAAAAATTACTTATTTAATAAAGTAAAATTTAATTAATTTATAAATAATTAGTGATATGTTATAACCCGTAATTAAACTGTTATAAGCAAGAATTTTTTTAAAGTAGATTTAAAACCTATAATATTGACTCTTAAATGTGTATATGGGGTGATTTTTCCTTTTATTTATTCAATGTAATAAATCTTTATATAGTATAAAGTTATTTCTTTTATCTTCTTCATTTTTTTCCCTTTATTTATTTTTAATGTATCATCTCCATAACTTATATCTATTAAACTTCCTCTCTTAATAATATCATTAAATCCATGATTTTTAAGTTTTCATATTCATAACCCCCAACTATTAAATTATATAATTTAAGATACCTTATGATATATTTCTTCATTTTGTGTCTATATAAATTCACAATTTTATGTTTCATGAAATCTTAATTCAAAATTATTTTTTGTATTTCATTGTTTTTGTATAATATTATTATACTATCAAATTCATGTTTTAGCCTAACACAATGAAGAAGTCTCTTGGATGTTGATTAGTTTGTCAAAGGAGGCGTCGGTTAAGAGCTCAAAAAATTGTGCACTAATTTTGTATTCTTAATTTCATCTATTTTCTTATGATTATGGTTCAAAGAACGATGTGTGTTTGTATTCTCTCCATCTAACTTTTTTAGTTTGGAATTTAGTAAAAAAAATTATCATTGTAAGCATGTATTTTTATTTAGATGCCAATTAGTTATTGTAACTTTGTAGGGAATAATACTAACTACTAACCAAGGTTCAAGAATACTATTGTACGGTGAATTATTTATGTTTTCTTTAAAGATTCATCCATCTTTAATAGTATAAATTCATAATTTTGTATTTCATGAAACCCTTCGTCAAGATTATCCTTTTTATTTCATATTTGAAGTAGTGTTTCCTTATGTTACTATTATAGTATCAAATTCATGCTTAAGCATAACTCTCTGAAAAAGACTCTCGGATGTTTATGTAGTTAGCTAGAGAAAATGTAGACAAGAGCTAAGAAATTGTGTATTGATTTATTATTTTTTTTCATGTATTTTCTTATGATTAAGGTTATAAGAAAGGTATGTGCATTGTGTTCTTTCTATGTAATTTCTTAAATTTAAATTTTTATAATTTTTGGATTTTCACAAGTTTATACCTTCATTATACACAAATTAGTTATTGTAACTTTGTCAGTAATATGCTAATTACTAATCAAGGTTCTAACGCTACTATTAATAAAGATTAAATATACATTAAAAATTGAAATACAAATTTTTTAATGATGTTTCCTATGATATGTAGAACCATTTATGATTTCCTTAAAGATTTGTTCTTTCTAAAATTAAAATTTTTAAAAAAAAGATAGTAAAAGAATTGACAAGGATAAATATATATTGTACTCTAATTTTGTATTTTTTACAATCAAGAATTATTCATAAATAGAATAGAGGAAGGAAAAGAGAAAAATAAAAAAAAGCGATAAAAACGTATAAAACAAATATTACTACAATAAATGGTAGAGATAAAAATAAAAATATGTATGCTTATAATGAATGGATAAAATATCAAAACGAAAATGTTTCTAATTTATTTTTCTCCTAAGAAACTTGCATAAAATTAAGATACATCTCCTTTTCTTTAGCCTTATATTTTACCTAAAATAAATTTAAATATTAAAAAAATACACCACCTTAAATTATATAACACAAATAATACACATTTAAAAACAAATAAAAAGTTATATATTTTTGTGAAAAGTTATATTTATTATATACATGTACATACTTATATGAATATATTTATTTTTTAAAATTACAAGCTTATATATATATATATAGACAAAAAAAAAAATCATGTATATATACTCTCACTAAAGGCTCTACCCTAAAAAATCACTATTTTTTCTTATCCAAAAAGAAAAGAGAATAGTTTTACCAATATGAGAAACATATTCAGAGATGATTTAAAATTGCAAAAAATATATAATTTAAGTACTAATAATAAAATTAAGATTCTTTGTAATAAAATTTAACACTCAATAATTTTAAAAGATATTTTATTAAATTAATGAGGTATTTTATAATCGCGCGAAGCGCGATCAAATTCACTAGTATACAAAGTAATAGTCAACAAATATATCAGAGTTGGCTCATGGGAAAAGAAGAGAATTAATGTTTGATGGACTTAATTATAAATCACTATTTTTCTTCTTGTTTAGAATAAATACTAAAGAGAAATCCACCTTTTATATTTTTATTATTTGTTAATATTGGTTTGTTTAGGAATATTAGCATTTATAAACAATAAAAGTTGTGTTTCTTTTAATGTGAAAGCATTGAAAAGGAAGAAGAAAATAAAAGAAGGTAAAGTCCTTCAAAAACTAAAAACTTTCAATTAATATGAAAAGAGGTAAGTATTGAAAACACCCCTAAACTTGACGTAAATTATTACTTTAGTCTCTCAACTATTGACAGCCTTAAAAACACCATTAAGTGAGTTTAAAAACGTTCATCTTATGTCACATGTGCATATATTTAAAAATTTCTACTGACGTGACGTACACATAAATTTATGTAATAGAAAAAATATTTAAAGAACGTGTAAATAATTAAATGTTAACAATTTAGCAATTTAAGAAGATAAAATAACTTCATTTTTTTTTTCTTTTTAAAAATTTATTTTTCTTATCACCCCACCCATCCTCTTCCCAGTACCCCTAGCCTCACACCTCACTACTCACCCCAAAAAACAAAAATTCTTTTAAATTTTTTTTTAGGGGAGAGGGGTGGGATAAGAAAAAATATATTTTATTTTAAAAGTAACTTTTTTGGAGGGGAAGGGTGGAGGAGAGGAGAGGTACTCGGTGGTGTTGGATAAAAAAAACTTGTATAAAGTTTTGAGGGGTGAGGGGTGAGGCGTGGGGGTAGGGTTGGGATACTTGGGTAGGGGATGGGGTGAGGTAAGAAAAATAATATTTTTTTATTTAAAAATTCTTCTTTACTAAATTTTAGCATTTAATTATTTGAATGTCTTTTTTTTTAACTATATATATCTATGTGTACGCTACATCATCAAAAAAATCCACATATGCATAGGTGGATAACATGTGGCATAAGAGGGGTGGTTTTAAATTACTTAATCAAGTAGAGAGCGTGTTTTTAAGGCTATCAATAGTTGGAGGATTGAAGTAATAATTCACGCCAAATTTAGGAGTGTTTTCAACACTTATTTCATATGAAAATGAGTAAATTGTAAAATTGGTGTTGGAATTTATACAAATACTCAGTTTGAAAACACCCATTTAAGCCATATTTAAAATCTTTTAAGTCTTTCTATTTATAAAATATGTAAGCCATATATATCATTTTGCCTAAATTTTAGGCAATTTTTCCCAAAGTTCATTCACCATTTTTTTAGCTTTTAGATATCGCATGTCTAAAGTTCTTACGAAGTACATAAACGTGAAAAAAAAAATTGAGTACAAATTTAAATAATGATTTCCAAAAAATGAAAATTTTGTGGTATTTAAAGCTTAGTGAATCAACTAATTAGCAGTCGCACTAGGTAGGCCTACTAAGATAGTAGAAAACTACCTACTAAAAAGTTTGCAATTTCTATAATAATTTGTAGCGAAACCATCTTAGCTAAAATGAATCGATGAATCAAATTAATTCGAAGAAAAAAAATTCGCTTGTGATATGGTTTGATTGGTTTTGCGTTGAAAAAAAATCGAGCACTTTTAAATTAATTTATAATTTTCAATGTTTAGATATATTATTTTAAATTTGGGCTTGTAAATATTTTATTTTGTATTCAGATTGGAAAATACAATTACATTGTTATAGATTTCAGATTAGAAGTTAACAATCTACTTTGTAAATATTTTGTTTTGTATTCAGTTTGACCGTAGCCTTTAATCTTATAAATTTAGCATAGTGGATGTTGATATTTCAATGAAAGTATTTTGCACTCATGTGAACTTTTTAGTCTTTCTAAAGATTCCTATTCATAACATTTTTAAATTCTAGCATATCACATAGATAGTGAAAGTATATTTGATATTTTTTTCAATCACTATACAATTATTAGAAAAATCAAAAGAACCGAAAAGACCAAATAAAACCAAAACTGAAAAAACGACTTTATGTTGACTTGATTTATAGATTTAATAAATCAGCATTTATCTCCAAGTAGCAGTGGAGATCAAGAATTGGGGTAGGTAGTCGGACATGTTTCTTTTCCGTTCCCAAGTAAAAATATTATTCTTTTACTATCTTATTCTTGAATTTATATTGTTACATTTTGTTTCTTTAGCATCATTATCTTATTATCTTGTTATTTCTGCCTCTTTTTTTATTTTCTGTGTCGAGGATTTATAGAAATCAACCTCTCTATTTTTTCATGATAAGAATAAAATGTGCGTACACTTTATCCTCTCGTGGAATTACCATGGATTTATTGTCGTTGAGATCTATGGCATAACATGTTAAGATTTTGTAGGCTTTTAAAAATATTTGGAAATAAGCAATAAAGTACCATCTTTTCTCTATTTATAAGGATAAGGAAAAGTTGGAAAATTAACAATTAAAATTGACATGTGTGAAGTGTGATCACTTAAATGGATCTTCTATTTTTGCTAATTAGGAGCAATTAACTGAAATCTGAAATAACATAGATATTATCATAGAACTGTACATGCAAAGCTAGATACAGATTACTACTATTTCATTACATTTATCAATAGATAAATATAACTAGATCGTGCTCATTCAGTAGAAGCATTTTTAATATTTACATAACAAGCTTGATACAAGTTGAAGACACACAAACATTAACAGAGAGAGAGAGAACTACGTATTGATCATTATATCAGATCAATAGAATTCACGGTCAGGGAAGAACAGTGGAGCCACAAGTGACCAAACATACAGTCCAGCAGTGACCCATTCAGTGCATATGCGAACCCAAAGTGATGTCCAGCCGACATCAATTAGCTCTGAACTCTCAGAACTGCTAGTCCACCCAGAAAGAAGCATTGCAGAATACATGCTAGCCAGAGCAAATATCAGATGGAAGAATGTGTAGGAGTAGCTCACTGGCCGTGCTTCTGGTGATCCTTTCCCAGATTCCAGCTCCTCGGAAGCAAGAAGGGATTTCTTCTCACCTATAACAGAAGATTGGTATTTGTCAATATGCAGATGAAGAAAATCTAGCAAGATAGCAGCCGCATTATGGACGAGCCCTTTGATGACTATTGCTCATGTATGGACAGATACAACAGCTTGCGTGAGGTGGGATATACCAATACACTTTTGCTTTATATTAGAGTTTTGATATTTGATAGAAACAACTGGTGTCTCTTATGATTCTGAAGGAGTATTATCTCTACAAATTAGTTAACAATTTAACAATCTCAATTCACATAGGCCCATACAAACTCTATGACAAATATTACATGCTAGAAGAAATTTACTGAGCTATGGAAGGAGAGCATCAAAAGGTTTTGGTACCTGATCTGGGAGAAGATGGTGGAGACATAAAAGTAGTTGCAGATCCAGCACGCAGAGCAGAATATAGGACTGAGAGAACAGTTGTAAGCATTCCAAGAACAAGGGTACTTGTTGTTACTGCCTTTGATTTGTTATGGAGCCCATTGCAGACATAATCTCGAGGCTCACTAGAGAGACCACTATAGCAAACATAAGCACAGTAAACAGATATCACAGAAGCTGGCAATAGGCTTCCATTTACCTGGACATAATTAAAGGGGAAAAGATGATTAGCATAAGTAAAAATACAAAAGGCAGAATTTAGCTACCAAAATGATTTCGCTGGATGTATTGTAAAGGAGGTAACCCTAAGGGAGATGTTTCATGTATTCATTGCATATAGATATATGTGCATGTAGTTAGCAAGAGATAATCGGCTTCATAATGCATAATGTATATGAAGAATTTCAAAAAAAAATCATATAGAGGTTTTCCTACAGAGCAGAAAAACCAGGATAAAAGAAAGCATCAGCAGAGAGAGCATTTACCTTTGGGTGCAAAGCAATAACAGCAAATGCAAAAGCAAGAATCATGGTCATAACAATGAAGAACACGTTCAGTCCACAGTCATGTCCAGAAGGATTGAACCACATAAATAAAATTCCTGAAAAAACAAATGTTGCTATGTAGCACGCCACAGATACCACAAGTAGAGCAACATACCTGCAAAAGATATGTCAATTTAGAAGATAAAACAAGGTCTGGGGATAAATAATTACAAAAGATAAGAAATTGAATCTACCACTTCTGCTCATCTTTTGCAACCCATGAATCATTCCACGAGTGTGTAGCATCTAATAATATTATTACTTGGATTAACAAAAAGAACCCTGCCCCAAATTTCGAAAGAAAACCTGCAAAGGCAGAAAAATAGACCAAACAGATCAAGTTAAATAAATACATACTTGACACACTACAAAAAAATAAAACAGGTTGAGCTGAGAAGCTAGAGGAAAGTGTACTTATTGGAAGAAGTAAACTGGAGAAAAAGTGAGCTGTCAAAATATGCCAGTTATTTTCCCTAGTACATATTTTGTTCATCATGTACTTACTACACAAAATTATGTTTTCTTGAGAAGTCATCTGATAATTTGGAGAAGGATCCTTCTAAAGTTTGGTAGACCTGGGTGAGTTGAAATCCCTAGTCTTCTGAATTTCAGTTGATTTTATGTAGATGTATACCAAAGAAAAGAGAAAAAAAAATTAAAATGTTGAGTAGCAAATTAACTTCAGCAAGCCCGCAGAGCTTTGGTATAGTGGTAAGAGCACAATGCTTTTTCCGTAAGGGAAGTTGCTTGTTGTGCACGTGATGTGTGGCTAGGGTCATGTCATTGATTCGAACCATGCGGCAAATAAAAGCCTGATATTTAAGTGAAGAAGGAAAGAGGGGTGAGCCTAGTATCCATCAAGTTTCGAACCATATGCCACTGGGGAATTTTTCTTATCATAAAAAACTTCAGGTTAGGGGCATAGAACTGACCATAAATTGTTATGACACCGTTCGGGAGGAAAAACATGAGTGCAACAAGCAACACCCAGATCACCAATTTAGCAACCCATCCACCGTGATGCCAGGAGTCGCGCCTATCATTTTGATCCTTGATACCAATCATTAAAAGTGCAAGCACTCCAAAAAACAAGAAATTTCCCAAACTGACACGAAGAACAGCTTGTGCTTGAAACCATTCCTTCGATAAATTGTCCGAAGTGTTTATCCCTACACCAACCAACATATGAAACAATTAGTAAGATACGCAAGTATTATTTTCATAACTGTAGATAACAAGTAGCAAGAATAGTATGGGGAATCTCAACAGATATTTCACTTGAACTACCGGGTTATTAGAGATAACATGGGCTTAGAACCATAAAGATGTGAAAAACATTCTGAAACACTTATATCATTCTGTCCCATTTTCCTGACAGAGATTGCTATTTTTGACACATTCCTTGTTAGCCATATATATGTACAAAAAGAAGGACAATTTACAGTCAACTCCTCTGTTCTTTATTTAGATCTATAGTTTCTTAAAGATATCTCCCAACCAGCATTTTCAACCTATAAAACACAATACAAGGTTATTTGATAATGCACTCTCATTATACAAATGCAAATAAATCAAAAGTACTTTTCTAATCAACTAATTTCTTTTCCAATTTAGTTTATTCTTTTGGAGAACCAGTACTTAATCAAAACTCATAACTGTCACATCATTAAGGGAAAATTTTACCATTACCTTTAAGCAATTGTTGCAACTTAAATTTATCTTTTGCAACTTGAAGAAAACAGTAGCAGTGTCTATCTAACCAAATTATGAAACTCAGAAGCCGTATTGTAATTTCAGAAAATTGAGGTTTTTTTTGTAGTGCCAGGTAAATCCAATATCAAAGGATGCACTGTGATCTTCTTGTGACTATACTGAACTGGATGGAGTATCCGAGCCTAGTGTAATTTACCGAACAAGGAAATAGAAGTACTATACTTGGGCAAGATTTTTGCTTTGAAAGATCTCAAGTATATTAGTATATATTATTGAGCCATATCAGGTAGAACTTGGATGCATGTCAAAAAGGTAATTCAGGAAAAAAAATTGCAAGAAGAAATCAGCCAAAAGCAAAGCATTGAAATGACCAGTAATTGAAGCAACCATGAAAACAACTTCGCCACCATTTAGTGTGGTATGCAACCAAAAAAAGTTTGTAGTACATTCATAGCCAGGTAAGGCATGCTAACTTATCAGTAAAGAAGAGATACAATTTATGGTTTGCAAGGAATAAGTCTCCCAGAACTGAAAAGGTCTCTGGCAGGAAAGAAGCCTAGGAGATGAACAACAAAGAGAGGAAAAGACTTTGTAACCCATTTTCATTCTGTCTAGAGTTTCTTGGTTACTTCTACTCCTATCCATGTCAAGGAAAGTTTGGCTATTATTCTGCTTACTGAACGGAAGTACAATCTAATGCAGTTCGAAGACTATCCAAATATGTTCATCATCTCCTAAAGAAACTGCTTAACTGTATTAGTACTTCCAGAACCAGGATAAAGCTTCATCATAGCATGTTAACAATTTTTATCAATACGGTTCTGGCCTATATACAACTGAAGACGGAACTTAAAAAGTGAAAGGACATAGCCTAACCAAATTGCAATTGATCTCAAGTATTAGTTCTGTTGAGTTTCACATCGGTTCATTAGGGATGAGGAAGGTCTTCTTATATAGTGTTGGGCAATCCTCAACTCACGAGCTAGCTTTTGAGGTTGAGTTAGACCCAATATCCATTTCGTTAAAAAGTTCCAATATGTGCTCTGTGTTAATTCTTTGTACAATTTTAACGAATTTCACAAATTCAATTTCAATAATCTATTCGATTTGAACTTTGATGTGATGTCTTCCTATCATACTAACTTCTTAATCAATTTCACTATCAGTAGTCAGATATATAAGTCGACATCTTAAACTCAACTTTTAGTCGGATACATCTTATCTTATGTCCTACCAACTGAGTTCCAATAGTAACTAAAATTTTGAAGGCAGAAAACCCAAACTTGATCCGTTAACGGGCTATTCAAAATTCGAAACAATCCATCAAAAAGGTAAATTAAAAACACAGTATTGAAAAGAAAAGCCAATTAAACGCTATTTTGTGGAGAGGAACAGTTTAAAAAGAGGATATGATAATTACATGAGAAATTCTTGAGAAGAGGAGAAGCGACTTCTCTGAGAACCCAAGAGACGATCAAGGAAACACCAAATAGGCCACAATAAGCAAGTCTAGCTGAACTCCTGGTGACACCTGAGGCTACCGATGTGCAGAGTCCGCATGTCAATGACGCGCAGCACGATGCTAAGCACGACATCTCTCACTTCGTCTCCTTCCGCGTGTTGCACTGAAGAGATCCACAAAGTACTCACTTTGTTTCTTCAAATCCGAACTTCTTTCGTTGAAAAACTAGAAAAAAAAAATGGGAAATGTGAATGGATGTCTTATAATTTCAACTGGACTTCATTTTATTGGAAAATTTTAGAAATTGGCCCAAATCAAGTAATTTTGTGTGGTTTAGGCCCAGTTTAGTATAGTCAATTCAAGTAGATAAGCATCTTTCATTGTTAACAATTAAAAAAAAATTGATGTGTTGTATTTACAAAAGTGGTCGTCTTTTAGTTCTCCAATTCAACTTAGAATTGATTTAAGAGTTCTCAAAAATTCAATCCTAGTTTAACTTGATTTACTTCTTTCTTTTACGTATCTCGCTTCATCTTTCTCCTTATTTTCAAGCTATGTGCATAATTTATAGAATTTTTCTTTGTCTTGATCTCCGATTCATCCTAGAATCAAATTAAGGTCTATTACAGTTCTCTAAGGTTTTTTCTAGTGCATATGTGAAATATCTTCTTCAAATTGTCTACAAAGTTCTTTGTTTTTTTCTAGAGATCTGTTAAGGACTTATTCTTGAATATAATACTTTATTTTTTCTTATACATAAATTATCACTGGTACAATATTTGCCAATTATCAAAACACCATATAATCTTAAATATAGATTTAGAAATCAAAACATCTCAATAAATACTCTCTTTTTTTCGGGTCAGACATCTCAACAATTACATCAAACTTGAAATATAAACAAAGGGAAATAAAATAAAAATTAAGAATCTAGAATACAAACAATTGCGAATCCGGAGACCTATTATATCAAACTTGATCCGGTAAGATTTTTTTTTTTAATACTGTCATGCTAAAGTTCCATCAGAATACAACAGCTTTTATTATCACTCCTTTTTTAAAAAATTATTGAAATCCCACCACAAAAACATGGTTGGGTTTGTTCTTACAAAACTGAAAATCACAATAATTGTAAACATCTTTAACTGAAAATCATAACTACAATAAAAAATCTCAACAACTGCAGCAAAACAAATATTGAAACAAATTTAAATTTAATCGACATCCCATGAAAAAAAATCATTGAGAGAAAAAGATACTGTCCGACAGTATCAAAATTAAAGTTCTTTTTTTTTTAAATTTTTTTGTAAAAATTCGATCTCAAAAGTGAAAGTTTTGAAGCCAAAATCTCATAAAAGAAGGAGAAGAAGAGCAATAAGGCTGATTACTTCATTCTCTTGTTTACAGATATGGGTTCGTTTTGCATAAACTTGACACTCATATTGGCTTTACTATCCACTAGTTTTCCGTACAATTCATGGGCTGTAGATGTAGATACTAATTTGGGATCTGAAACTGAGTTACTAACTCGGGAGCTTATGGAATCGGCGAGGCAACCTGAGTTCTTGGATTGGTTGAGAAGGACCAGAAGAAAAATCCATGAGTACCCGGAATTGTCTTTTCAAGAATACCAAACGAGTCAATTTATCCGAAATGAGTTAGATTCACTTGGGATCAAGTATTTGTGGCCAGTGGCTAAAACTGGTGTGGTGGGAACTATTGGGTCTGGTGCTCAACCTTGGTTTGGTTTGAGAGCTGACATGGATGCTCTCCCCGTTCAGGTTTATTTCTTGCTTCTTTCATAATTTATTCTTGCATTTTGCCTCCATTAGCTAAAACTTAGGCTTATTGTTAGGTTGGGGGTGACAACTATTATGTAAATCTTATTTGTAATGCTAGGAAAAGCTAACAACTTACAGTTGAAGTGTGTTTCGATAAACATTTGGTGATAGGAAACTTACACCCCTGATAAGTTCTAGTATGAAACTCAAAAATTGAGATACTTTTAGACGTGTTTTTGACCTGTCAGTCTTATAGTTATGTTGAAACTCAAAAACAATGAAATGATTACCATATTGTGCATTTCTGGCTGTCAAATCACTATCCAACAACAACATACCAGTATAATCTCACATGTGGGCTCTGCGGAGGGTAGGATGTATGCAGACCTTACTTCTACCTTTGTGGTGTACGTGAGGGAGATTTTCAGTTTTCTGTAGTTAGAATTTGGAATGTCTAGCTATTTACAAACTCTACTTAAAATTCTAAGGTTAAACTGTTTGAAAATGTTATGTGCTACATGACTCGAAGAACAGATCGAGTCCACCCCTAAAAGTTAAACCTGGTCTTCCTTAAAGAAGGTTACACTTATTCTTCGTGGTGGAGACCAAAAACTTCAAGTATGTGTCTGATACTGTATACCTTCTATTGCTTGAATTACCATTAGTTTATCGTTTTGACTTCACTTACTATCTTATTGATATGTTTTGTTGTCCTCACCTCCCTCATTTTGAAGCCAATTCCCCAGTCTTGAGCTGCTATGATGTTGACATTGTGGATCTTGTCTTGTTAAAACTGCAATTGAGGAAATTTTAGGACATCTGTATGATGCTTGACTTAGCTTCCATTGGAAGATTCCACCACAAATACACTATATATCAATTATTTCATACTTATGTGCAAGGATAATAGGACATATCAGTGTAACATATTAGGTTACAATCAAATCATTGATTTCTTTCACTAGCGGGTAACCAGAGATAGATTCAGATGAGAGGTTGATCGAAGAACTGCAAATTCGAGAGTTGAGAATATGTTTCTGAATTTAACTGCCATAGTTTGGTGAGCATAACTCGAAGTCACACTATTCTCTCCTATGACCCACACCATCATTGGTGGGAGAATGGAAAAAGAATTGACCATAAAAGTCGCTCTTATTTTCATATTTGCTGAATTAGTGCTTCGTCAACTGTCTGTGCTAAAAACAAGAATTCCTGTACAATGAGCAGACTAGCTGATTCAAAGTGTGACTTTGAAGGAATTGGTAGATTGGGAGTGCAAAAGCAAGATCGATGGAAAAATGCATGCTTGTGGCCACGATGCTCATGTTACCATGTTACTTGGAGCAGCTAGACTGATTCAGAACAGAAGGGACAAGTTAAAGGTACGAGAAATATTATTATTTCTGATGAATTAAACATGATATCTTAAATTCTCAATAAACTGATTCGGGTTATACTTCACTCTGAACTGAAGGGCACAATTAAGCTTGTCTTCCAACCTGCAGAAGAAGGATATGCTGGTGCCTCGTATATGTTAGAAGAAGGAGCTTTAGATGGGTTTCAAGCAATGTTTGGCTTGCATGTCTGGCCATTTATGCCCGTTGGCACTATTGGTTCAAAACCTGGTCCTATTATGGCTGGCTCTAGCAGGTTTACTGTAATAATGCGAGGGAAAGGCGGCCATGCAGCAACACCACATAACACAAGGGACCCAATATTGGCTGTTTCTATGGCAGTTCTTGCACTCCAGCAACTTGTTTCTCGAGAAACTGATCCTTTAGAGCCTAGGGTAGTTGTCGTTTTTCCAAACAGTTAAAATATGATTTTCTTTTTTGTTCAGAATCCTAAATTCAAGTAGCAGGATCTAAAGATTTCTGTTGATTTGTAATACATGCAGGTGCTCACTGTTGCATTTGTAGATGGTGGTCAAGCCGGTAATGTAATCCCTGAAAGTGTAAGGTTTGGTGGCACCTTCCGGTTCATGACATTAGAAGGATATTCCTATCTTAAGCAGAGGATCAAAGAGGTACTGTCAAAATTTTGTCTAGGGACTATGTCCCTCCTCAAGTTCTGGAGCTTCTCTAACTGTAGCTTTGATAATTTCATCTGAAATATCAGGCATAGAAGAGTCAACATATATATGTAAAACTAGTGCTTTACTTTTTCAGAATTTTCCACATTGCATACCATATACCAGTTTTCTAGTATTGTTTGCTATAATTAAACGTTATTGTCAACGAGTAACACCAGAAATGCTTCTTACTAGCAGATCATCGAGACTCAAGCAGGCGTACATCAGTGTTCTGCCACTGTCAGTTTCATGGAGGAAATGAGACCATATCCGCCAACTATAAATGATCCCAAGATCTATGATCATAGTAAAAGAGTTGGAGAAATCTTGATTGGCAATAATAACGTGCAGCATTCCCCAGCTTTGATGGCTGCAGAGGACTTCGGGTTCTATTCCCAGAGGATGGCAACTGCATTCTTTTTCATTGGGACACAAAATAAAACAACCTCATCTTCTGTTAAAGGTTTGCACTCCCCGTACTTCACCATTGATGAAGAAGTTCTTCCAATAGGAGCAGCCCTCCATGCTGCTGTTGCCATATCTTACTTGGATACACATTTTAAGTCAGAGCAACACAAAAAACCATTGGTGATTATTATTGTTTGGCAATTGAACAATCATCCTGCTCATAAATGTTGAGATTTGACTTTATTTATAACCAGACAAATCTGTATTATTTTTAATAATAAATAAAGAGGGGTTCCCCTCAGATGGTAAGCACCCTCCACATCCAATCTCTCAGCTCTCAGTGAGGGTAAATATGTGATCTTGAAAATCGCTAGGAATCGTATTAAAAGAATTCCACTCTCTACGACAATGAAAAAGCTTTAATCCCTAAATGATTTTTATCTTTTTGAATAATCCTAAAAACAGAAATCATGTTGCAATTTGGTGGAACTTATAAACGTGCTTTTCATAATGGAAAAAAAATCGATTAGGAGTGGTGGCAAATGGGCCGGTTAGCAGGTCAAATTAGGATGAATCAATAGATGGATCTCCGGCCCAAGTACTGTTAAGTGGCTAACTATGAAATGCTTGTAATTTGAACTAGTAAAATTGCCATTTAATGGCTTTCATAGTCACTTTTTCTGGGTGCTGCGATACACTTGTAATAGGACTAGTGATACAATTCTGAGAAAATTAAAAGAAATTTATTCAGCAAGAAATAGCAGGCCATTAACTCGCAGTTCTTTGACATACTCAGAAGCACAACAAAAAGAATTGTACGTAATATTCCGCCCCTATACAACACACTCATCTCTGAGATTGGCCAACAGTCCAACACTATAAAAATTCTCAGTGCTATGCTCTTTTTACCACTTCACTACTAAAAGAGCTGTACACAGAACCAACTGAAGGAAGAAAATTGCAACTGCCACCGATGCATACAGCCTTTCTAAGCATTTCCATCCTTTATGATTATGAGTCCCAACAAAAACACTGTTTCTTGCCACGATGAACTGTTGAGCACCAACGCAGGGCCACAAAATGCCAAGGCAGTAGCTACTTGAAAGGTTTGCAACAAAGTCTCACTGTATCTTGAATAAGTCCTTCAATGTTTTAACTAGCTTCCAATCTTCAATAGACAAGTCATTCTGTAGAATTTCATAGAATCATCAAGTAAATCGGAACATTAGCCCCAAAGAAAGGGGAGCAAGGTTCTAAGGTGCCTGTGTGAAAGGGAGGTTCACCATAAACCTATTTTTTACATACCCGGAAATTGGCCTTGAGAATGTCAATGGATCTTCTCGAAACTTTGCTAACAAGCTCATCTTCGATTTCAAAATGCCTGCCAAACATCTTTTGTTTCTCCTCAGAGTTAGACCCAACTATCTGTAATTTAAGGCACAAGGTGAGTGGTCATATGCATAGAAGAAAATATCCAAGTCAATTTGCTTAGAACTCCTGATGCTAGCAACCAACAAAACTACAAGTATCTCAAACATTACCACATTGTACAAACTAGGGTCATGACAGATGAAATTGCAGATAGATATCATCAACCAGCTTCATACCTTAATAGACACCCTCTGACCTTTCTTGGCAGAGTCAACAGGCCTATGGTTGTTCTCGATGGACGCAATCCGACCAATATCAATGAATTCCCTCTGTGGAATACATATTGGAGTCCCGACCTATTCAAATTAAGCTTATCACAACATGGACTAGAACATTAAGAAGCATCTACAAATGAAGATTGATCAAAGAGCACTACTACCGCCAACAAAGAAATGAAATACAGATGTGTGTGGGAGAACAGTATTGCATACTATTAAAAGGGGTGGAGGGAGAGAGAGGGAATTAAGAAAATGGCAACATTAGCACCAGTATTCAAAAGCACTAGCAACATAGAAGAAAATCTGGCAGTCCCCTCAAAATTAAAGTTCTCTTAGCCAAAATAAAGTGAAAACCATGGGTTTTGACATACAAAATCAAGGTATAAAAGGACCATTAGGATGTGCTCAAAACATTTTGAAAGAGAACACCATAACAATAAGAATAGATTATATTCACATAATTACCACATTTAATAGAAAAGGTAATTTTCCCAAATGCAATTTCAGAGAATGTGTTTTTTTGTGTGTGTTTGGTGAACAGATTCCATGAATCACGACATAAAGAAGCAATAGTTAATACCCTGGCAATGCCCTCAAGAACATCAACTCCTACGACAATTGGATCCTTCTTGTTGTACACATGATTAGGTACAATCTTGAGAGAACAGGGGAAGACTGCTTCTTCAGCAACTTCCTTCTTTTTTTCTTCCTTGAGATTATCAATATAGGCCTTAAACTGATCGAATAGGTGATAAATAATATCAGCAATAAAAATTTTGACACCAGCCTCATCTGCAAGTTCTCGAGCTTCTTGTGTCACTTTCACGTCAAAGGCCAAGATTGTTGCATACTCTTTCTTCTTCTCAAGCATGACACTAGCTTTCATGACATCTTTTTTGTGCACAGGGCCTATGCCAATTCCACTGACAGGTATTCTTACTTCGTCAGTCTTCAAGAACTCCAGCAAAGCTTCCAATGATCCAAGCGTAGAAGCTTGAACATAAACTCCCTCCCCACTTCTATCAATCCTGCTCATCACCGACCTCATATCTTCCATAGCTGCTTCTTTGATGTTCTCCACATCATCATCAGGCCCCACAACATATAAACTAGTGCCAGCAATTGCATGCTCAAGCCCCTGTACAAAATGAAACAAGGGGCAGAAGGGGGTTATTCCTTCACCACACAACTTCTAGGATAATGTACAGCAATAACAAAGCACCATGGTGGAAAATGATGGCATCATGCATCAAGACAAGAACTTATCAAAACACAACAAGAAGGCGGAAAAACAAAATCAACAAGAATTCCTATTTAGTGGCACTAGTTGGTCTTCAATGTCAAATTTCACCTGACTAACAAATCAGACACAAGAAAACTGACCTTTGTCAAAATCAGGAAATTAGTATATCATCATTTCAAGTACACTCTAATAATAATTTATCAGACACATTTCAAAAAATCCAACATAGAAAAAATGAACATCCAGGACAATAACGAAAAATAAAGGCAATCTCTGCCCTAACCAGGATAACTTTTTCATGGAAAAAAGAAACCCAACAGAAAGGAAAGAGGCTCCATCCATGATCCACCTACCAATTTAGTGCAATTTACAAAGCATGCTACGAATCCCTGTAAAGTTGCTTCAAAAGTAAGCAAGAATGTAAGATTGTGACAAATATCCAGAACAATCCCCTTACCTCCCTGATTGGATCCAAAGTGCCCTCAAACTCAAGTAAAAAATCATATTGGGGAACCTCGGTGTCCATGACGAGATTATGGACAAAAGAACTCCAAGATAAGCTGCCTGGACTACAATAGACAATCAAGAATGCTTTCTTCCAAAGGATGAATTGAATGGAAATGTCGCACAAATAATTCAATGTACTCGTCACAGTCGTTGAAGATGAGTTGCATGTTAAGGAAAGTGGATCTCTCAAATTGAAGGCAGAAGTAATGATGAGCGAGTAAACAGTACATATTCAGTTCCAAAATCACAGACATCGTTTAATGCAGCAAATCAGACAACGTGCATGCCCCTGGACCAGTTTTCAACCCCCCCTCCCCCCCAAAAAAAAACCTTTCAAGGGTCTAAGCGTGACAAAAATGTGCATACCATAAAACAGAAAGAAATGAAGAACACACAGACGTTACCTGAGCATTAATCTTTATCCCCTGTGCAGCCTTGATTTCTTTATGATGCACATATGATCCCTGAATAAAGATATTACCAGAAAATAAAATCATTCATCACTTCATATGAAAATTAAACATCATGAGAATAACTTCATTCTTTAGAATTTTTTATGTTCTGTGCACTACAAAGTCGTAAGTGCTGAAAAATAGCAATTCTGAAAGTTCAAACAGAATAAGTGGATCTGACAATTGAGGACAAAGAAGGGTAACAGGGGTAGTTGGAGTTGAGGAAATAAATCTGACACCGTAGGGAAGCTTTTGTCTACCCTTTTTTTATGAGAAACCTTAAAGCGGCAACTCCAAGTTCTGCAAATATGGCAGCAATTTTGAGGCACTTTAGCTCAAACAACCAAACCCATGAAAGCATCCAGATGTATGAACACATTTCTACAACTCAAAATCAACAGACCGATAACCAGTACTTCGCAAGCCCTACCACCACTTGGGGAGTAGAGAAAAAAAGATACAAGTAGAGAAAAAACAAGACTTGTTGAACTTTTTTAATGATTAAAGTTAAAACAGCGATTATGAAGTCAACATGCCAGACAGCCATATCTCTTACTTGAGCTAAACCATCCGCAAGTCAACTTTCTACTTTTCATTTGCCATATTTAGCAATAGAGGGTCATAATTAGTTTGGCACCAAGAAGATCTTGAGATACAAAGTCAAGATATTACTAGCATGAACTCTATATCAGGTATACCAAACAAAGAGACAAGCCGTGATGGAAATATCTATAGTTTTAAACATCTTCAAACCAATTTTCACAATTAAAGCACAAAATTCCCACCACCATTAACTATGTGGACGGAACACAATCTATAGTTTTAAACATCTTCAAACCAATTTTCACAATTAAAGCACAAAACTCCCACCACCATTACTATTTGGACGGAACACATAGGTCAAGCAAAACAAATAAAAAAATCACGTTGCTTAGAAAAGGGAAGGACCTGACTGTCTCCATCAAAGAAATCAGATCCCGATATTTTTTAAAACCCCCGTCCCCCCAACTGCCACCATCCATTTTTTCTCCCCTTTCTTTTAATAGTTAAAACATGACAAACTGCTTAATCATCTATTGATTGCATTATATAACGAGTTGAACTCCGGTAAAGAGTATCTCCACTCACAAGGTAATCAAATGAGAATGCATCAAGAACACATAGTTTCATACCTTTATTCGAAGTTCCTTCATTGGGTGAGGCGTCAATAACGCACGGATTGAGGTGACAATAGGGTCCTACACACAAAACAGGATAGAGAAAGAAAAAGTTGAATATCAGACATTCACATTACCCTAGGAACCTTACCACACCATAAGAATAATAAAAGCTTGCCTGCATGCCACAAACTATTATTTGGTCACCTTCATGGAGCATACCATTGATCAATACCACATCAATGGTTGTCCCATGACCTTCAATAGCCTTAACCTCCAACACAGTACACTGCCAGAGAGTAACAACAGTTAATCATAACATATTCCCCGTCTACATGTAAGTAAAGTGACTATGGTATGTGAAATCATACTTGGACTTCACTGCTATAGGTAAGTCTCTCAACCATTGTCTTTTGAGTCCATTGGACCAGTAATAGCAACAAATCAGGAATACCTTCACCGCTGTCAGAGTACATAATAACGCTTAGCTAAAATAACTGCAGTAGAGCATAACCCAGCAAAAGAAAAATCACAGAAAGAATACACACACACCTGATTGCACTAGTTGGTATAATGCTAAAAGTATCCTTCCCCATTTCTTTGTTTTTATAGTATAATTCTGTATTTATACCCTGTTCCTTGAACTGGGTCACGATCTGCAACAAATGAATAAACGATTGATGATATGAGGATGCACAAAGAGAGGAAACGCTAAATTGAGACATCAGAGGTTATAAGTGACCTGAGTAAGCCTGGTATTAAATTCAAACTGAACATCTTTGGACTGTTGCTTCATTGCCTTCACAATAGGTGCATTGCGGCACACTTTCCATCCATAAAGCCTATCTATCTGCATCAGGTAAAACAAAATAAGAACTATAAAGAAACGAATATAATCAAAGATCAAAATAAAATATCAAACCCTAATAAATCTCACCTTGTTCAAAGCAACAATAAATTCCGTATTCCTCATCTTTAGAAGATTAAGTGACTCGATAGTCTGCGGTTCTAACCCATGCATAATGTCCACAACCAAAATTGCAATATCACATAAACCTGAACCCCGAGAACGCAAATTAGTGAATGATTCATGTCCAGGTGTGTCAATGACCAACAATCCAGGCACCTTCAGCTTGGCATCAACTTTTAGTTCCTTAGTTCTCTCCCTTATATTCTCAGCTGGAAAATAAGTTGCACCTATCTGCTGTGTAATCCCTCCAGCTTCACCTTCTTGAACATTAGTGCCTCGTATGCAGTCAAGAAGCTTGGTTTTACCAGTATCAACATGCCCCATGATACAGCAAATAGGAGACCGGAGGTTGTCTTCACTCTTGCTTGAAGAAGCACCAGGTTTTGCTGTTCCTTGCCCTGAAACCACAACCACAGGCTCTCTCTTCTTACTTCCATCATTCTTAGTGACATCTGGTACACTTGCAACCGCTTTTTGAGTAGGAATTACAGACTTGGCAGCAACAGGCAGTGGCCCTGTATCACTCACAACGGACCTTGCAGCTTTCGTAATTATAGGTTGGGGATCTGAATCTAGCTCTACATCTTCAAATGCACTCTTTCTTGGCAATTTAAGATCGGCATCATCCCAACTTCTCGCATTCCACTCCTCCTCATCTTCCTCTTCTTCAACTCTGTTTTCTTCAGCATCAGCTACTTCTGACTTCTCCTCTACACTTACCAAATCGATATCCTCAGCCTTCTCAGTTTCCATGGAATCAACCTCAGAGACAATTTCCTGCTGATTTTCTTGCACTTCTGTGCTTTCAACAGATTCTTCCTGGACTTTGCCATTAGCCCAAGCTTGTGCCTTTGATTTCTTTGATTGGTAAATAGGTCGTTTAGTTGCATCTTTTCTACTCTCCCCAGTTGAAAGTGGCAAAGCCCCGCCACTAGCAAGAAATTGCTTTCTCATTGCTTCTAATCTTCGAGCTTCTTCCTTTTGTTTTCCAGTACGCAATTTCCCTTCTAGTTTCTTCTTCAAGAGCTTTTCCTTCTCCCTCTCTTTTTTCAAGTGTTTTTTCTCCTCTGCAAGTCTTTCTAGTTCTTCCAGTCGAAGGTGTTCTTCTTCTTCCTTTCTTAATCTTTCCTCTTCTTCCTTCTTCTTGCTTTCTTCAGCTTCCTTCATTTTTTTAAGTCTCTCTTGCATCTCCCTAACCTGCTTCGACTGCTTTTTATCTGCCAATTTTCCTCTGGTATCATTCTTTGTTCCTTCCTGTTTTTCCTCCATCTCAGAGACAACTGCTGCCGCTGCAGCTGCCTTTTTCTCTTTCTCCTTCTCCTTCTTTTTCTTCTTCTTTGCAGCAGCAGACTTCACAGCTTCCTCAACTGCTTCTCTTTCCCCTGTATCATCTCCTAATTGAGACTGCTGTTGACTTTTCTCCTCTTGTGGAAGAGAAGCATGAGCAGGTTGAGCAGGAGTAGTGATTGTTGACCCTTCACCAAGATCTGCCAGAATCTTTGAAGCATGCCCACTCTTTTTTTTCTTGGTTTTGTTCTTTGAAGTTTCTAACACATCTGTTGTCTGTTTTTTGCCTCTATTATCATCAGCATCTTCCTGATTAACCCCTAGGCTACAATGGTCTTGATCAGCAACATTGGTTGAGTCATTTCCGAATGCAGTGTCCATTGTGCTAGATGCACTTTTGTTCTTTTTCTTAGATGACTTCTTTTTACCTGAAAAAATAATTCCTCGTGCATCATCTTCTTCAATTGCCTCTGTCTCCAATTTAAGAGAGGTATCTGCATCATTTTCTTCGTCAAGAAGGGCAGCACTAAAAGAAATGCCACTACTCCTACCTGTAAAGGCAACTGTGGACTCTTCATCTTCCTCAGATAGCTGCCCAGTTTCGTTATCCTGATCATCAATGGCGTGAAATGCAGATGTAACAGACAAACTTGCACTGCTCTTCCCCAGTCTTAAGTTCTTCGTTTTTCCAGTAATGGATGCAACACTTTCAGCCTCTCGGTCACTATCACCAACCACTCCATCCCTATCCCTTGACAAACCTGACACGTCTTCATCGTCATCATCCTGTCCAAGACTTCCATAATCAGACGTACTCACCCCACCCTTCTTACCCTTTTTACTTTTTTTCTTGCCAAACGCCACTGCTGGTGTTAATTCCTCCTCCTGCGTCTCATCAGATATTTCAGTCCCGATAGAGTACTCATCATCGTCATGGCCACATTCTTCTTCTTTGACTTCCCTCCTCCACCAACCTGCTTAGCAAGATTCTTTTCACCGCCTCCCAACTTCTTTTTCTCATCATCCTCCTCTTTCCTAACAAGTTTGTCCTCTGTTTCTTCAACGTCCTCATCTCGAGCCCCGGACTTCTTACCCTTCTTACCTCTCTTCTTACTAATCTCTGACACTAACTCAGCTTTGTCTTCCAGAACCACTGTATCTTCAGACAATTCTGTCCCAACAGAGTAATCATCATCATCTATCACCCGATTTTTCTTCTTCGACTTTCCTCCACCACCGCCACCCTGCTTGGAAGATTCAAGACTCTCGTTTTCACGCACAGGCTTCTTTCTCCCCATTGAATTCTACTTGTAGTTTCAACTTATGTACTATCCAAGAACAATTCAAACAAGAACAAACCTCCAAATTCCTGATTCCTAATTAACAAAAAAATATATCCAACAACAGTTCATCAGAAGACTAGCCAATTTTACACCAATAATTACACCAAACAAAGTAGTTAAGTAGCAAATTACAAAATAAATTCCCCAATTGTAACAGACCAATATATCAACTCAATCAATAAACCTCCATTCCAACGATTGAGTTCAACACATCACAAAAACACATGATTATACATTAAATAAACATATATAATTATACACACATATAGCAAAATTTTCCAATAAAATCATAGAAAAATTGGAAAAAAATATTTTTTTTCTTAAAATAACAGCAACAAAAGCATGTTGATTTACCTAAAATCGAGCGAATGGTGATAAAATACTGATATGAATATGTGTTTCAGTGATAGTTGTATGTGCATATTGAGATTATATTAAAACTGTGAAGATATTCGGTGAATTTGGTTCGTTTGGTTGAATTTCGGTATAGAAGTAAGAGGAATACAGAACCAAATTTGGATATATAGAAAGGAAAATTGATAGCGTTCTTGTGGGTCTACAGCTCTTTACTGCAGGTAATTTTCAGATCTAGCCTATTTTGCACTATTTTTGGAAAATAGCTGAATTTCAGAAGTATCACAAAAATAGCCGTTTCGAAACTCGTGAAAAAAGGGTTAAATTTTATTGCCCGAAAATACTTTCTTCTCATTTTTACCTGTCACTTATTTCTATAAATAGATTTTCGTTTTTACTTGTTACTTTTAATATACCAAAAAAAAGTCAATTACTTGTTTTCATATTTTAGCCTCAGCATTAAATATTTATTCTCTAAATTATTTTTTAAGACCTAATACTAAACATTATTTAATAGGAATAATATTGTAAAGTATTTATATTAATAATTAATTTATTAATGGATTTGTCAAATCAAACAGTGACAAGTAAAAATGAAATCATTAAAGCTATCTGGGACAAAAAAAAAACATCTTGTATTTCAGTTTTTCTAGCATAAGAGGCATCAAACTCTTTGTGATTTTGAAATTCAGAAATATTTGCTACTTCCTCCGCCCATATTACTTGATTATTTTTCTAAAAATAGTTATCTCACATTAGTTGTTTATTTTACTAAATCAAGAAAGCATTAATTAATTCTTTTCTATATTACCCATACAATTAATTGTTTTTAAAAGTGTTCATATTTATTTGTAAAATTCCTAAGAAGTTCTTTAAAGTGTGAATTCAATAAAATTATTTTTTTAGTATAATTTCTTAACATGCGTGTAAAAAGGAAAATGATCAGCTAATATGGGACAAACAGAGTAATTTTCCCCGTTGAAAATTCCTGAAATTCAAAAATGTTCACTGAATTTTTTCCTTCCTGAAAAAAAAGAAGTTAAAGATTTCAAAAGCATCCAAAAATCAGACAATATTTCAAAAGCATTGCATAAACACAGGGTATAATTAAGTCATTATTGTACTTAATTATCAAACACATTATTCACAAACACATTGAGCAATACCAGATTCACTGTTCTGATTCTCTCTCATCTGTCAATTGGTGTTTGAAATAATACCTTAAATCACTAAACAATATATCCAACTCTGATCTATATTTTATTCTACCAAAATGTTATGATTGAAAATGATTCATTACTATTCTGATGATATATAGTACCATAGTAAAGTAATGTTTTGGGGTCTTTCTCCATATTCACTAAATTCTCTAAAATATTTTAGTTCTCTCCATTAGAACTAGAAAGCACCGTGGGTGGCATTATATCAAGATACGGAACTCGAACTTAACTCAACCCCGAAAGCTATCTAGCTTGGAGGATTGCTCAAGTTCATGTAAACAGAACAGACACTCACTTCATTCCCCAATTAATGTAGGACTCTAACCTTCTCTAACACCCCTTCATTCCCAGGTCCAACTAAGCGTGTACCAGGAGTCCAAGTAAGAATGAATCTACGTTACTGAACAGGGTATTTTAGGAGAATTACAATGATATGAATACAAGTAAAGAGAAGGGTAACTAAGATAACTAGATATCTAAATCTCTAGGTACAAGGAAATGTATCAACTTTATGATTCTCTAACAACAAGAGGTCAAAAGTTTTACACAGAAGAATATGTTGTATATGCACTAACAAAACTATACATCAGGTTGCAGTAAGACTTGTTATTTTCACTCTCAACATCACTGAGACTCTGAGATTACCAAACTACCAACTCTTTATCTCTTCTTCCCAAGAAGAGGCTCTCCGAGATTCCCTTGAGTTCTCCTTGAGATGGAAGTATCCTCGCCTGACTTCTTCGGGTTTTCTCCTTCCTTGCTTTGCACTCCCTGTGGAGTCCAATTAGAAACATCAGTAATTTGTTCTGTAGCAGCTTTTAGTGAACGATGAAACAGAAAACTCAATTCATTAATGCAGCAAAAAAAATAAAAAACTCTCCTCTCCCATCACCATTTTAGTACAATCACAATGTAATGATCTAATCTAACTAGGCACTTGAAATCACTAAGTATACCGTTAACTATCAGATGATGCCACACAACAGATCTCTTTTCTTGCAACTATGTGTATAGAAATTATTATATTGACATTTTCAAAAATATTTCATTATATATCAATGAAAACAGTATAAAACTATAAATTGTGTACACAATGTGCACTTACTGTTCCCTTTTGGGCTGTTAACCTCCGGATTGATGGAGCTCGTGCCACTGATGAAGCTGCTGCTGCTGCTGCCGCAGCCACACATATCCTGTAAATATTTGAAGTTACAATCTGCTCTTCAACAATAGTTACTATATTGAGTGGATGAAATTAAGTTGTCCAGCTCTCACCCACCTCTTATGTACATCAACATACTCATCAGTTTCATCTACTATTTCCTCCTGCACCAATGATGGTAATTTCCATCTGTTATAGTCAGATGTGTAAAAGAGGTAACAATAAACTAGAAGAACCCCCAAAGATCACCTGTAAAAGTTCTTCAAAAACATCTTCCAAAGTAATAATACCTATTACTTCAGCATCCTCCATATCATCTGACGACTCAGGAACTCCATTTGTCACTGCATCAGCAGATGTTGGAGGCGTTACTGCCAGTACTGTAGCCTTCTCAATGTCAACAACGACACACTCTGTCTTTTCACCCTTTGTCATCAAATGATGGGTAGTTACATGAGGATTTCCACCATCAACTGTACTATCATCAGATTTCTCTTCCTCAAGTACCAAGGGAGGTTTTTGGTTTTTCCCTTTAAGCTTCACTACTGCAGCCATATGACTGCTACCCTTTTGGAACTCGTTTAGTATATCATATAGTGGCATATCAGCCGGAACTCTTAAAAGTTTCATGGAAAACAAGATTTAGAGCTTACTGATCGACACATGCATAGAAGGAAGGAAGTAGAGTAGTAAAAAGTTAATACCGTGGAATTCTGCGGATAGAAACAGCACTCACTGGTGTCTCAGTTTCCGGACGCACGGTGAGAAGACTTTTTACCTAAAATCAAATTGAAACTATCACAATTTCACAGGAGTAGCAAGATTACAAGTGCTCTGAAGGTGAGATCCAAAACTCACCAGTAGAAGTCCAATAATATTCTTTGGACTACCTGAGTAGACTGGAACTCGGCTATGACCCCGAGCAATAATTTTACCCATTGCCTCCCTATAATAGGGGCACAGAAGATCAGTTAGTCAACAACTAAATTCATCTGGAGAATATTTCCAAGGTTAATATCCAAGAAATAGAGCTTCTTTCAGTTTACATGCATGGTCCATAGAGAAATTGAGAAGCAAAAGAAATTAGAACTACTTATACTAATCAATTATTCAGGTATAGTGAGGTAAGCCTTGCCAGGAATCTCACGAATAATAAATGACGGCACAAATATTTGTACTGTATAAGTTCTGTATAGCTCATTTGAAAGAGTTATTTTCTTTCTTTTTTTCCTCTTTTTTGGTGGAAAGAGAATTAACAAATGGTAGTCGTAGACCATAGGTCACGCCTAAGGTTCAATTGGAAAGAGCTAGCCTTTAATTCAAATTTCTTGCAGCCCCATCCAAAGGAACGGGAAAGTCAGGGAAAACATGAAGAGGAAAAGTTAGCCTTGTTAAATATGGTGCAATACATATTAACCATAACATCACAATGCCTGTGGGCTGTCACCATTCAATTTGAGCCATATCACCAACCTGATTCAAACGTGATTATGTTACTGTTCAAAAATCTCATGCGGGACTCCGACAGAATAGTTGTGCCAGCTGAAATATAATTTACCTACAGCTATAGAACTAATAAAAGTCTTTTTACAAGAAATTAGCTGTCAGCTGAACTTTGGCAACCTAGCAAAAAAATAACATAACTTTTTCATTGATAGGTCAAAGTTAGTACTGATCAATCGCTAGATCATCATAAGTTGCAGTCACATTAGAAAAGAAATAAAACAGTTAAAACACTTGTTAGTCCAATACTGTAGGTTAAGTAAAGATGGTGTGCAGATATTTGATAACAGAATCATGCCTCGGAACTAATGACTTCAGGATCAAAGAAGCTTTGCAGGATTTGAAGAACAGAAGACTGGGTTTGAATAATACAAAAGCTTGGAAGAATAATGGTACCACACTCACCAGTCCAGCTTTGAATTGACATCCAAAGAAAACGTCGACTCAATGGGTGTCATGGCCTCCTCAGCAGTCTATCAACATCCCAAAAGCCAAACAAAAGAGAGCACAGTCATCACTCTAACATCTCAAGTTTATCAAATTCAAAAAAGAAAAAGATAAGGAGAAAAGAGTCAATTAGTTCTTATCGAGTCAACTTATCCCACAAAAAAAAAGGGCCAAGAGTAAGTACAATAGATAGGTCTGCCTTGAACCAAGAATTTCACGATACTGATAATTCAGGCAAACAATTCTAAATGACAAAAAAAACTTATCTTCTCATGATCTGGTCAATTTTCACATCTACAAAGAATTCAACAAGGAACAACGAATGTTTAAAAACCTAAGCATTATAATTGATAAACCTGGGGTCTGGAGAAGCATGGCAATGATAAGACTGCTTCAGTGTCCATACCTTCTCAGTTAAATCTAATGCTCCACTTATGATTGTTGTTTCATCATGTGTAAGTTCACCTCCCTTGCCAGCCTGCAGAACTTTCCCATTAAAAGAAGCTAAAGGAATTAGAAGTAATAAACTACTGGCTCTACAGTCTTATCAGTACTAAAAATTAAGGATACAACACCGACCTCTTGACTATGGATAGAAACAAGAGCTTTTAACTGAGCTCGTCTAAATAGTACTTCATGATGTCCTAATACGCAGTCTAGGATCTGAAACGCAGACCATCACAACACAATTTTGTAAGAGCTTAAAAGAACTTCACCATTAGTCAAGAGATGCACAAAAACGAGAAGAACAAAGCTTCTTGGGTTACATAATTATTGATAAACAGATTTCAATTCTTATCAGCTAAGAGTATTCTAAGGCTTCAACGAGAACTCAGAATCCATGATGCTTAAATAACGGCACTCCTTTAAGTGAACAATGCATATGTTTAGCATCATTATTGACTTAGCTATCTTTATTTTTGGTACTTAGCATACACGTCCTGCTTTGTCTTTGATTACTTCAAAACTGCAATGATTACCTTCCCTATGGGGTACGCAATGGGGTAGCATATGACCATCAGAACACGAACAAGCCAAACAAAATTTGCACCCACCGCAAGTCCATACCTGGTACATATAGCTTGAGGAATAACCTGCAAAACCAAAATAGAAGGAAGATAAGATCATCACACAAGGTCTTAAATGTGGAGATCTTAATTGAAGTCAAGTGGTTCAATTTACCTCACCAAATGCCAATACAAAAGTTACAGATAGTATAACGGCCACATATTGATTGAACATTTTGTCCAGGTATAAGGGTAGGGCCTCCATTGCAGCAGCATTACATAGAAGTAAGGTCACAAGAAGCTGGTGTTGCTTCTGAACAACGGGAAGTATTACAGCTGAAAAGGTGAACATTCCATTAAAAGTAGAAGTCATGCTTTGCTACAGATTCTCCCAAAAAAGAAACACACAAATTACTGAAAGCTATTTCTACTTAAGATTCCAGAAACTAATTCACACAAACTGAGCAAAGTGCAAACCTGCTTGCTTTTTCTCATCAGGTGTTCCACTTTGCTGAAGGATCTCAAGCTCGACGAGGCCCAAAGACATGAGACCCAATGTCAATCCAGACATAATTCCGGCGAAGAGTACCAAAAAACATGAGAATCCGGCATAGATGAACCATGTTACTGTCCCAAATGCTACTTCTGCTCCAATTGAATTATTATTATTGGGGTCTCTCATTGCCATTCGAACTACTGCCATTGCATTCATCACATGCTGCATCATTTTGCGTTTTTTGCTACTGATTCTTCTGGTTCAAACTAGAACCTTCTTCTTATTTTTTTAAGTAATGAAAAAGAAAAACCGGTCCTTTTTCTTGGACTTGCTTTATTTTATTTTTTGGATTTGAGTTGCTATTTTGGTACAGTACGGTGGTTCTTCGCCCTACGGAAGGAAGGCATGTGATTACCCAAAACGGAAAATTTTATACCTCTTTCAATTGTCATGATTTATTTTTATTAAGAGTTAAATTATAAAAAAATTGATAACATTTTACTATGTACTTTTTCATCATATTGATATGTTTTTATTGTAATTTATAATAATTTTTGTATAGTTTTTAAATATTTTGTTTAAAATATAAAAAATCCAATTTAACTTTGAAAATTAATCAAATTAACTTTCGAAAAACAACATGACAATTAAAAGTGAACGGAAGAAGTACTTTCCTTCCATTTCAATTTGTTTGACCCTCTCCTCTAGAATTTAAGATCACAAAATAAAATAACAATTTTATGCTTGACATATTTTTAATTTAAAATTATAAGATTAAAAAAAGTTAAGATAATATAAGTCAAACAAATTAAAATGAAGTCAATAATTTTTTAAAGATAGTGAAATGAGACGGTGGACAAATAATATGATTGGGGGAAATTTTTTAACAAACCAAATATTTTTCTTTTATATAGTTACCACTTTTTACCATTGATATGTTGTGTAGTTTTGCCGTATGACAGAAGTAAACGTCTAATATTTTTAAAACAAATTAATGGATGATAAAAAAATAATAAGGGATGACCTAATCTGATTAATTTTTCCTTAACATGGCCAAAGGGTAGCAGGTATTAATCATCGAGGTGCAATATCAGATAATCCTAACACCTTAGATTATCATAAGATATAATTGAAGTGTCTACGAGCCGACTCAAACACCTCAATCATCATTAAAATGTGTCTACAAGCTGACTCAAACATCTCAATCATCATTAAAAAGTATCTACGAGCTGACTCAAACACCTCAATCATCATTAAAAAGTGTCTACGAGCTGACTCAAACACATCAATCATCATTTAAAAAAACAAATGTAACTTATTAAGTCTTTATAATGTGTCACACCCTAAACTCAAATCTTTTTCACTTCTTTTAATGGCCACATAGTAGATGTGATGTAAATCACCCTTTGAAAGTTTGACAATCTTCCAAAGTTTAAAATAATTGCTAATCTCGTAAGGGCGGATGGCTCTGCATTCAGCCACACCACAATGACCCCGAAGCGATCTTTATTGACTTTGCTTCAGCTAAAAGATGATGTGCAAGAGGTCTCCTTGACTCTTAAATCGTGATCTAACCTTGGACTAGCTTTTATGATCCACTTGTTAACTCCTACAGATAGTTAAAACACAACAGTACATCAGAAGTTCTGAACTGTTTCTTTCTTTTTTTTTGCTTTTTTGTGTTCAAAATCTGCGGCCCTTATAAATTGTCAAAAGATACAGAAGTTACAGCGTATACATATGCACAACACAAACTAAAGTCTACATAGCAATCATAGCCTAGTTCAGCTATAGCATCGAATAGCTCCTTTTGATTGTCAACAAGGTTTTCTTGAGTGCTGCTGAATCATGGATCCTTTGTTGATGCTACATGGTCTGCTAATGCGAGCCAGAAGCTAGATCAGGGTTGCCTAGAACTTGTAAGGCATTGTCTTGATGTTCGGCTTGCAAGATCCAGGCTTTGCCATCTGAACCTGTATAAACCTGCCATCTAAGAACTTGACAGCAAAGAGATTATCAGATGTGGATGTAGCGGTAGATCCAAACCAGGAGATATACGTATAGAAATGCTACCTTTCCATTCATCTCTTGGACAGCAGATTGTGCAGATTCATTATCGGGAAACCAGATATATGCAAACCCCAAAGATTCCTTACTTTTCTTATCAGTTATGATCTTGACTGCAACACATGGAGGGGAAAAAGTACGACTTCAGTAGAAATGATGCAAACTCCAACGGTTGCTGAGTTTCTTATCTATTATAATTTGATTGCAACACAGGGAGGAAAGAAAAAGTTGGAGCTTCTTAACACGACTAACTATCAACAAGTGATCTTATCACATGGTATGATTTTTGTCAAGAAAAAGGCAAAGACAAATGTACATAGGAATTTCGTGATAAAGAATATGCACCTCGGTTGACATTTCCAAATTGTGAAAAGACCACCTTCAATCTTCCCTCAGGTGTTGACTTTGCTAGTCCTGCATCAATCAAATTCAGGAATGTAATACCCAAACAAGGAGGAGAATCATCGTCTAAGGCTTGGAAAATCACAAAAATTGTCAAAAGTTCCTGATCCGTTTGCTGTTCACTGCTCGGACCAAGCTTTAAGCTAAAGGAGAAGACTAATAAACCACATAATTGATACATCATGATAGTATCTCTCTCATTTTCTTTCAATCAAAGAGAAATTGGAGGTTCAGACTTGAGATTATAAAATAATATAACAACCTTCATCAAACATAATGATCTCTTCAATACCCTTTTATTTGCATAAAACCTTTGTGCAGCTCAACAGAACATCCTGTTATAAAGCTCCATTGCTACACAAATCCACCAAAAATTAAGGGGGTTCGTAGTATGACAGAAAAAATTTCTGAAAACATTTTCCAGAAGAAACTTAGTGTCACTATCCAACACTCTAAAATTTAGAAACTATTCCAAACAGATTATCAGGGAAAAACACAAGCTAAGAAAGTTGGTTTTTTCCCTTTTAGTAATTTTTGGGTGTTTAGTTGCCAGAAAAAATGGCGTTCCTGAAAAATATTTTCCTTCGTACTAAATACCCACTAAATGTAAATCGTCATAGCATCATAGACATTCTAAAGACATGCCTGACCAAGTCTTCTCTCCTTTTATGAGCTGCCATTAATCGGCTCCAAAAACAACTTAAGGGTGTATTTCACATGCCATGTACCATTATAATTACAGAATTGGAAATGATAGCACTGACTATACAAAATATTCAAGCATTCATTCACTATATCCACAATTACATAGTGCTTTCACCTCTTCAATAGCTGATTACAAACATGCATACATAAAAAGAAAAGGGAAGACAGCAAATTTTCCCGACTACTGGAAAATCTAAGGTTTAAGGGTGTGTTCAGTACAGAGAAATACATTTTTCCTATGTTCGTTGGTCAAATTTCCGGTAGGAAAATAAGTTCCTTAGAAATGAGAAAAATGATTTTTTTAATGAATGCATATAAAACAAGTTCCACAAGCGGCATTTCTCGGAAAATAAAACATTTTCCTTCGCATCAAACACACCTAAGTTTTCCTTATAATATTACTTTTAACTATTCTTTCTGCAATCGACATAATATATCTTTAATCATCCCCTCATTGCACAAAGTTATAGAAATCGAACATAAAATCGATTGTAGGGACTATCTCATTGTACCTTTGAGGAATATAATTGTAGTATAATTATCATCATCATTATGTTGCTCAACTGATGAACCCGAGCACTTGGGGAAGTAAGGTTTCTTCTGAGACAGGTCAGTTAAATTACTCTGCTTAAAACTAAAAATGGATAGAGAAGGAAATTGGGGTTTGAAAGCGGAGACATGTCGAATTGCAGATGATGTAAACGATAGGGAAGATGAAATTAAGGAATTATTACAGGGTGAGCAAAACAGTGCCATTGCAAAACCCTAAATCAGATTTGGGGGTTCCTAAGGAAGGCAAACACAGTGGTAAAAGGGCTGATCCGATTGAATATGGGTGGGTCAAAAATAAGTCCGATTCATATTTAACATTAATAAAAAGTGAGTTACTCATTCAAAAATATGTTCTATCGGGTAAGAATAAGATTTACGTATACTATGCATATTATATAATATCATTTTAAAAAAAAATTATTTATAAAATTATACTAACATTTTTTTAATATATATATAAATATATTTTTTTATGATATTTTTAAATTTTGAATTCTTTTTCTATCATCCATAAAGAACCTTTCGTTTATTATGCCAATAAAAGTTAAGTGTATAACTTTCATCCTTTTGTAATAATTTTTTATCAATTTTTTTAGCTTGGTGTTCTAATAGACATGTTAAAAGAATATTGATCTTAAATGTTTTTATAATGTTTTCAAAGATGGCTTGGTAAAAATAATTATAACTTGAGCATGTGATTTTTGAACACGAATTTAATTTTCTTTTTAAATCTTTCTTTAATTTGTCGACATTTTGTGTCTTTTTTATGAGACTCATATTTTTTTTATTTTTCACATTTACACCACAGTTTGATCAGGTGTCTCTTTATTACAATATATATTCAATCAATAATTATTAGGTATTTATTTGCAATACAAATATTGAATAAGTGTTTTTGTTGACAATCGTCACCTAAATCTCTTGGTCGTGTAATTTTTTTAATTCAAGTTCAACTCTTCCCTTCAATTTTTCTATTGATAACATGTGTTTCTTTGATGAGAGCCACATATTTTTGTTATGTATTTTCTTGAAAATTATGTTTTGTTGGAAAAAATATAATATCTCAAAAATATAACTATATCTTTAGTAAGAGTGATTTAAACTTAATTCTTGAATAGCCTTAATGGCCAATTATTAGGAAATATTCCAACATTAGTTTTGAAAGGCAATTAAAACAATTCTTCATACCCATTAAATCTGAAATTTACTAACCTTTTTATGAAATTATAATGGTTGACCCACCTATAAACTTTCTGATACCTCTATATACATCTCTTTTCCCATTGCAGTGAAGTACTTTTAAATCTTCACAATATACATTAGAGTATATAATTATAATTTTTTCTCTTTGTTATGTTGTTAGGTTAAGAGCTTACCATGAGTGATACACTTATATTAGGTGAAATATCCTAAAAGACAATACCTTCGAACACGTTTCAAGCTGTAAAAAATCCCTATATCATGAATTCATGATAAAGTATTTTCCGTAAATTTTCCAACATGCCTAAGTTCAACTTGATGCTCATGATTTTATTAATTTGCCGTAAATACAAAATATTTACGTCCCTCTTATGTTTACGAATAAATCCAACATTCACCTTCCACAAAAATACAATTGAATGCAGTAAATGACCAAAATGTCCTCAACCATCTCCTATTATAAATTCGTTACACCTTGTCTTTCTTCTTCCCATTCCTCAAAACATGACTTAGACTGTAAATATTTACTCTTTTTTTCTCTTCTAGTTTTGGAAATGTTGGGTGTTTTTAGCAGTTCCATTCTGTCACCACCAAAAGAGCTGGTGGCAGCAGGAAGCCGAACCCCGTCACCTAAGTTAATTAGTATTGTATAATTAACTTACAAATTGTCTTGCTAACCATTGATTCTTTAGTGTTGATGTTAGGCAAGTTAGTCGTAAAGCAACTTGTACATACCTTGGTTTTCATATAATTTCGGCCACTTTTAGGAGTTTTGCCTATGAAAAATTGAAATTAACGCATACGAATTAGAAAAAATTCACTAATTTTTAATTCAGATCTTATAATTAAAAGATTTACCTAATCTATCTATATATATATATAAAAGGAGAAGAAAAAATGACACGTGTCAACACCACAAATTTTCAGAATTTTAAATAATTAATAATCAATAAATAAATATAGATACATGTCAATAATTAGAATGACACGTGTCTAAACCAGAAAAAACAACATTTTTAATTCTTAAAATTAATTAAAATTAAAAGAAAAGAAAAAGAAGTAAAGAACGGAAAACTGTACATAATGGAAACATTTTCCATTCATCCAAATAGTAATACATATTTAGATTAATTAATAAATAGTTATTAGTTATCATTTAATATTCACAAATTTTTTTTAAAAAAAAATCAATATTAATAATTGTTTTTATTGATTTCAAATGAAAATTTAAGATAGGTGGGTTGTGCAACAAGAGAAATATGGGGAGTTGTTATAAATTGAATTATATTTTAAATAATTAGTTAAAAAATAATATATATATATATATATATATTTTAAAAAATCTAATACTAAGCTAAAATAAAAGAAACTACATTATTAGGTTTTAAAAAATAATACAAAATAATTGTCAAATAAAATTGCCAAAACATGTGGATTCAGTTTTTTCCAAAACATGTGTATTCCGTTTTCAGATTTTTTAAAATCATAAACTTATTAATAAAAAACTAACTTTAACTTCAGTTACTGCAACACGTTGCCCATTTTCCTCTCCCCACGTCAATTAATTTGCAGACTTTTAACTGTTTAAATTTATCAATAAAACAACAAAAATTAATCAAACTTTTAAATTCAAAAATTGAATTTTTTTTTGAAATAAGGTGGTTACAACTTACTTTGTCAATCTCAACATTAAATATATATATCCTCACCGTCTGACATTTGTGAAGAATTGATGAGAGAACAAGAGAGAAAATAGCAAAAAATGAAGTGCAATCCAAGAGTATTCTTATTCGGCATTAAGAGAAGAAACTTATTTCATGGTACTATCAAACGAGCGGTACATATTGATGAAATCGCTTGAGTTAGGTTTAAATACTATGAGTTTCAGGTTATTTGCGAGACTTATGAAGGTTATGATAGAAAATTAATCCGAGCATACCGTAAAAAATGAGTGATTACACTAATAGTCACTTGAATTTTGTACTTCAAAGTTCTGCGTATATCGAGACAGAGGATTGGCTTTTTCACTTTTTGTTTGATATTGCTATTATAGTAAAAGATAATTGGATTTTTTTTGAAGTTATTGTTTTTGCTTTGAATAAGTGATAAATAATTTATGATGATTTCACAATGAATTGACTCTATTTGATGAAACTTAAGGGCCCGTTTGGCCATAGATTTCCCAAGTAAAACTTGGGAAAAAATTTGGCAAATATTGTTTGTCCATATTCTTTCTCATTATTTGGCAAATTTTTTTGGCAAATAACCCAAATTTCCAAATACTAGTTTTTTCTAGTATTTGGGCCAAATCTCATTATTTGGAAAGTTTTAAAAATTCAAATTTAACACCAAACTTTTATCTTTTACAAAAACACTTTATTTATTAACACCAACCAACTCAATCAAATCTCCATCTGCTAACTAACTCAATTAATAAATTTTTCTATTATAAAGAGCATACATGTACAAGAGCATACATTGCAATATTTATTTCCTTCTGTTTTCTTCTTTTTTTCAAATTCATATTAGTTATATTTTCATTATCATGATTTGTACTAGTCTTTTTTAACGATGCGACTATTTACTGTAATGATGCTTTTTGATTTGTTGCGGAAGTCATGAATCTTGTTACG
>JAJOOF010002425.1:0-29853 GCA_029582545.1 Solanum lignicaule | reverse complement strand
GGAAAGTCCTCACTATCTGCTGATTGCTATGACTGAGGTCCAGCTCCAGACGTGTCTTCTAAGTCACGTACATGCAGGAACAAATCGAAACCTAACAGCCGTAAAGTCTGATAGAGACGATAAGTTTATGGCCATGAGTTGGAAAGTCTTATCATACATCTGGAGATGAATATGTACATACTGTTTGTTGCCTTTCATCTTTGTAAACTGTATCTGACTTTTGCCAGAAAAATGTTCTTTTGAAATATTCAACTCCCTGATTATACGAAGCTGTTGTGTTAGTAAAGTCTCAAGGGCATATCACAGCATATGAAATAGAAGGTTCCAACTAAAAAAATGAAAAGGAGTGAATGGATAGTTAAATCTTGCACGATGCTAGTATCCTATGCTGCTCGGACTCTTCTAAATGTTATGGGTGCATGTTGGATTTTTCAAAAGTAGTGCATTTTTTAAAGATTCAACATGGGTGTGGCATCATTTTTGGAGAGTCGAACTCACTCAAATACATTCTCGAATGTTCGAATTGTTTCTAGTTTCTAGGAAGGTTTGCAAAGTCTACTTTTTTTTAGCATGTGAAAAGGGGAATTAGAGAGGATAGGGATTTTGAAGCGAGTTCCCCATCTTATCTGCAAGGGTGGAATTATGAACCGAACATGAAAGTAGTTTTTCATTAGATGGTTTTCTTGTAAAACTATACCTCTACTTTCGACTTGAATTATATATCAAAAAGGTAAGACCCTCGCTCGTCCTAATCCAAAAAGATATCCTTTAAACTCGATATTTGTCAATGATCTTTGCCTTGGGTTTGTTGGGGGATGTGTATCCTTAATCAGAGAATATATGAAATTGTAAAAATAGAGAAATTTTGGTAGAGAGTACCTTTTGACTCCTCGTAATGAACCTAACATGAATTCAGATTAGTTAGACTCAGTAGGCTTCGAATACCAAAACAAAGAATAAAAGATGAAGGGATAACACAAAGCTTACACTCATGCTAATTGGTTCACCTTACCATGCATGGTATTTTGTTTTTCTAATGTAAAACTTAGACAATATTCAAATGAAATGATGCATATGTGAAATGATGTAGTAATACATTTACATGGATCTGAAGTTCTACATTACTACATTTTTTTTCTTTCAAATGACTGTAAAACTATGTAAAAGATCGATTTCTTGCACCAGCATTTCAATGTCTAAACAAAGAATATTCAATGTTTCTACTAGTCTACTTTTTCCTGATGACCAAGAAATTCATCTGGAACCAACCCTTTGGGCTAACCGCAACCTTTGAAGCTTTCACATGTTGCCCCTCATGAGATGCTAAATACGATCTATAACTGCCGGTGAAGTAGCAGCATTGATGCCTTTTTACTAATAAGCCGGTGTACGTTTCAGTCTGATGTATTGAATTTGTAGCTCTACATGTAGTTCACCTCCGAAAATTCTACTCAGCTCTGCTAGTTTTGTAGATAGTATAAGTTAACAGGAGAGGAATTGACATGCTATAGACAGGGAAATGGAGAAATGGGTTCATCACATAAGCTTTGATAAGAGCTCTGCAGTTCTGCATTATAAAGAAACAAAATTAGCAAGAAGCAGATTCGGTCAAAAGCGATAACAGTACTCTATTCTTTGAATAAGCTGATCAAGGAAAGCTTAGAATTGAAACATCTTGAAATACATTATCTTGGAAAGCTACTAACGTATTCCTCTGTATGTTCTATCCGGAAACAATGGACAGTTTGTTAGTATTGCAACTTACTTAGAACAATCAGGATATTGTGCATTCCACAAACAAAAAATAAGGAGGATATGTGATATGAGTGAAATGCTGTGATGGTTAAATAATTTATGAATGGAAAAGACATTGGCAGATTGTAAACCTCGGTACCAGGTAACTTTGTACTCTGTCCACCAAGGCTAGAACCGATGGGAAGAAATGACCTAGTGTTTTTGTCTCTGTTGGGATTTGAACCTAAGACCTCGTGGTGTTCAACCCACTTCAATGACCACTAGGCCACACCCTTGGGTGCGATATTGAAAGTTCCTCTTTTATCTATGTGAGTAATTTCCATACTTGGGAAAAGATCTAGCTAGTTTATATGAAGGATATAGGTGATGTCAAATGAGCTCCAAAAAGATGGAACAGTAATCCACATTGAAACATGTCAACAACCACTTAGGGAAAAGTAAAGAGCAATGGAAGCACTATGGCCTATAGGAGTTTGGGAAGGCAACAATCTTCCAGTGTTTAAAGAAGGAAAACAAGCATTTTGTTTAAGAAGAACAACACTTCAAATCAGAACAAAGATGGACATCAAAAAGATCAGTTGAAAACTTACCAAGAAATGCTTCCAACAAATCGCCAAAGATATTAACAGGAGCATTTTCCTAATCCACCGCCTATGGAGGAGTGTCAGAGTCTTATTTCTTCCACTAGTCGGTGCAGATACATTATTCTTCACCAAATAATCATCTTCCTTTTTTGCAGAAAGAGCTCGAAGATGATCTTGGAATACTGCCCTCTCAGCCACTAATGCTCCAATCACAATTATTGTAGGCAACACTACAAAATAAAGATGAGGAAGAACTACCACCATTATATCTGGAAATCCATGAAAGTCTAGCTTTTCCCTTTCATTGAATCTCAGCACCCAACCCCTGTAGGTCATGTATCCCCTTTCTCCTCCTTCGGTGAAAACTTGGCCTGAAAGCCAAGGACATAATATGAGGTAAAACAAATAAACAATTATTGAGAACCATACAAGAGGAAGATTGTATAGCTCTGATAGAATCCATGCCACACAAGTTACCAGTTTTCTGTTTCCAACTAAGCTCTTGTAAGTATACTGTTTCCTAAGAAATACGAAGATAGCTTTTGGAAAGACGAGGATGGGAAGAGTTAACAAATAGAATAACCATAATATTGGGAAATATAAAGCCTCCCACTGACAACCCATAACCATAAACTCTTTCCAATTCCATGAAAGCCTGGCACGAAGACCGCCAACAGAAAATGGCCTTAGTTCAGTCAAAGTTGATGTGCCTTCGATATCAACTGCTTCTATTTGCAACAAAAATCTATCAGGAGATGGATCTTCAAAGGCGTTAAAGTTCCATGGACATGTGTAAAGGTTCCCCCTAGATGTAGAATCCTCATTTCTTTTCATAGGAGTCTCCAGCACTGTAACGAGATTTCCAGGCCTTGAATCATATATCCTAGCCACAACTGACACAACAGGAGAAGAAGAAAATACAAGAGCCCTGATGCTGTTTAAGTTCAAGGACTCCATCTTGCACTTGTGAAATGATCTCTCCAAAGTAAAGCGAGAGTCCAGAGGAAAAGTTGGCAATATAATAACATTCTTAGCTCCCAACTTGAAGTCAACATCAACAAAAGACATCCATCCTCTATCAATGGACAATATGCGCATTGCTCTACTTTTCCTCCAGTCGCCCATTTCCCACTCCCAGAACTCTTTAAATTCAGTAGCCTCATCTGAACAAGTTTTTGAATTATTTGGAAGTGATCCATGTCCATTCAACTGGAGAAGATGTTTAGAGTACAATGGATGTTGATTTGACTCATGATGCCTCTTTAAATTCTTACCAAACTTTGTATGCAAATGCCCACATAAGTAAGCTGACAAATTATGTGTCAGAAATGTCTCTTTCAGGGTTCTTCCAGATTGTGATGCTGCAGAAAATGAAAGTGGGAAATGCCCATAAGCAATCTTGATAACAGGTTTGGCGGGTTGAGAATCTTGTACTGAGAGCTCAGAGCTTATTTCATCTAATAGTTGATCAGTGGGATGACCAAATAGATTGGTTGGGCCCCGCAGACCTAAAGACGTAATGCTGTCAAACCCGACGAACTGAATACTGCGTTCACCAGTCTGGATCATAGAGCTCGTGCTTTAAAGAATGATAAAATGCTGATAATAGAAAGAATTATATAAACACACACTAGCATCAATCCAGAAGCTCAAAATTCAATATTTCTAGTCCTCAAGGAAAAACATACATGATTATATGTTACTAGAAGGCTTTATAAACCAAATAATTTATCGAGAAGAACTATGAAACAAGAAAGCTACAGATAACAGCATAGTCATCATAAGTGGTCAAGGCTAATAGCAGAGTATGATATATTAAGTGGATAAGCTCAAAACATGGCATCACAAAGTTTCTGATGTTTGTGATTGAAGCTTGGCTGATTGATTTATATTGAAGTTCAGGGATGATTCACCCTTCATTCTGAAAGCTATGGGTATCTAAATGATGATAACATTGCCAATAATTACATTGATAACATTTTTTTCTTCTTTTTTTTTGGAAAAAAATACATTAATAATGGTTACATTAAGAAAAGGAGAAAATTCCAACATGCAGAATCAAAGAAATAGAAAAGAAATTGGTTCAAACTTTTAAAATGGAACTCATATAATTGTTAAGAAATTCTTTATATATTTTGTCATAAATACAAAAATAAAATTCATAAATATTGTATAGACAGATATGCTTCCATACATGGATTTTACCTCTACCTCATTGCCCATGTTACAATTTTACACTATCTTTATCCTCGTCTAAGAAAATTTCCAAGCCTCTTTTGAACATTTGGTTTCCCCTCCATATTAGTTTCATTTAAAAGGCACCATACTGCCAGCTTGAATGATAAAGAAAAAGAGTGTGTATAGAACAAAAGAAGCTAACAGATATGATCTATAACAAACCTGAATAGTGACACTATCGACCAGTCCACTTCGTTTTAGCTGCCCATTAATGCTATACTTCGAGTAAAAATCAAATGAACCACCAATGGCTGGTACACCAAAAATATCATGATTTCCTCGGAGATCATAAAACACATTTTTCTTCAGTCCACTCTTTTTAATGACATTGTCCAGGACTTTCTGGTATTCCAACCACTCCTCTTCATCTTGCTTCATTGTTAGTAAATCCTTGCTCTTTCCATCTGGTGACAATTAGCAAAGATCATTGAAATATCTTAAGCTTTGACAAATACTTTATTCAAATATGTATAGCAATCAACTTGTGGAAAACCACTTTACAGTAGAAATGCAATACATTGATATGAAAACATCAGAGATATACCTTAAACAACAGTTCAGAAACTCTAAACAGTGGTCACTGATCTCGATCATGAATCAAACTTGAACCAAGAATAATTAAAATATAGCTTTTGCAGAACTTCATCCTAAATTCTAAAATTACCTTGTGTGATAGTTGACACAGTACCCGATACAAAGGAGATAAAACAAAACCAAGCTACTTTTGCAATTACACCAAAGTCATGTATGATCACATCTTGAAAACATTACTCCCTTGTAAAACTGAGTATCACATGGACACTATAGAGTATAGCCTTCACTAATGCGATAATCTGTGGTCCTTCAACAACAAAAGAACCATGCAGCAACTATGTTTCTTTACTTTTTTGTATTTTTCAGTCAATTTTCTTTCTTCTTTACTTCACATTGATAAAGATTCATCTTTTTCTCCCAGAAACTGAGTAACATTTTAACGTCCGCTCCAACTCCCAATCAAATCCCACCAACCTCATTTTCCCAACCCAATAGTTTCAAGAAACAAAAGAACATATTTTTGAAACCTCCTTCCCTTAATTTTCCACTAAAATGACTCCATCATCATTCTCCAGCATCAACAAAGTTGTTTTATAAGCTAGTGTTCGACAATAGATTTTGAAAATCTATCTTCAAATATCCGTTTGACCATGAAATCTGATCGACTTCACATATTATAACTAGATTCCACTCGCAAAAGTGTAAATTTTCTAAGTAAAATACATGTCCAAACAGAACTTCAAAAACCAATTCTTTCAAAATCTGAGCTTAAAGAAACTCACCAGTCAAATTTCTCAACCCAACAATTCCAAGAAACAAAAAAGAACACATTTTTAGTTCCCCTTTTCCTTAATTTTCCACTAAAATCCCTCCATAACCATTTTCCACCATCAAAAACTTCTTTTCAAAGAACCCCACAAACCCAATAGAAAGTAAGATTAAAAAAAAATTCAATCATATAACAAAACTTTGGAGCAAAAAAAAGTAGATTATTACCAGTAAGATCACCAGTAATGAAGACTAATGAAGGATTGATCATAGAAAGAGCAGGACCCACAATTTTTTCGAAGCTAAGAGCACGTTCAGGGTGATGAACACTGAAATGGAGATCAGATAACTGAACCACCCAAGCTACATCTTCCGGTCCTTTTACCAATTCTATTACATCTCTTTTGAAGAATTCAGCTGAAATGTAATGAAATTTCAGCAAGATTAAGGAGAAAACACATAGTTTTAAAATACCCATTTCTCCTTTTCTTCTTCTTTGGTCCTTCTTGTTGTTGGTCTAGGTACAGAGAGATCGGAGAATTGACAGAGAAACGGGTCAAGTCGGGTCGGGTCAAGGTAGTATAGGCCCAAGTGAAGAGTAGTGTAATGGGCCTACTATGGACAAAGAAATGGGTCGGATCATAGTAATAAATTTTTTATGCAAATCTCATAGTGTTAAGAGTTAATATATCTGTTGTCAAAAAAAAGAAAGAGCTAGTACATCTAGTTGATAATGATTGAGTTGGAGGGACTTTCACTGACTGAATCCATCCATAAAACCTAGACCGGTAACCTTTGTAACCAAAGCGTCACGACAACATCAAAAGGTGACCTTTGAGTTCTTAAGTAGAGAGGGGGTGGGGGGGGGGGGGGCAAGGAGGAGCACGTAGGAATGCTAACTACTACATAAGCCACTAGTGGCTGAGCGAAATCGAGCAACACCTTATATAGGTTGGGCGGAGCTTAAAGAAGCAAGCCTCTATCAGAGCAAGTCATTGCGCGCTAACCTAGGTAGCTAATGTTTTTTAGCTAGCTGTTATGTTAGTTGTAGTGCGTCTTCCTTCCTTCTCTCACTTTGAAAAGATTTTTTCGTATTTTCTTATGATGACCTGGTTGAGAGAGTATGATACATCGGTGTAAAAAATTTCCATTTTTTCTGTGAGCTTGGTTTACTTGACCGAAGGGTGCAGTAGAACTTGAAGGAGTACATCCTATTCCTACTCTTTTTCAAATTACAAAATTCCTTAAGTTTAGTGAAATCCAGATACATCCTAAAATAGCTCGATACACCGCGTTTCGATTTTGGATACATCCTGATACATAGCATCTTGGTTTAGAATACATTACTCAATGTCCCGATACACGCTAAAAACGCGTAAAGTGATGTATTCGAGAATAGGAGAGAGTAGAAATTTTTGTAATTTTTTCAAATGGTAGAGAATTTTAGAGAATATGGTAAAATGAGTTGTGTATTTAAGTAATTTTTTCAGTTATTAAGGCTCAAATGAAATGGGCCTACTATGAGAAATGGGTTGGGTCAAAGTAGTATAGGCCCAAATGAAATGCAGAGTAATGGGCTTACTATGGGCAGAAAAATGGGTCAGATCATAGTAGTATAGGCCCAAACAAAATGTGGCTTAATGGGCCTACAATGGACAGAGAAATGGGTCGGATAAAAGTAGTGAAATGGATCTACTATGGACAGAGAAATGGGCCTACATCAATATTTAATTTGTACTCACCTTTTTAAAAATTTCATATAAAGTTAGGTTTGAAAAAATCAAATGTTTGAAGTTACATATTCATGTATTTATGTATGAATTCAGATAAAAATGATTAGACTCATTTTGTCTTGACTTCAAACCATATATGAACTTCAAACAAAAATGAATGAAATTAGATTACAAAAAATGACTGACTTCAACTATATGAAACATCATAAACCGTATGTATTATGTTGTTCCAAAGTGAGTACACATATGAAAAGTCTTTCAAAAATGAACACAAGTTAAATGACAATGTCAACAATATATCCAATGTATAGAATTTCATAAATAAGATCTGGAGAGTGTGGTGTGTATATAACCTTACCCTAACGGCCCTACCTTGTGAAGTTAAATGATAACGTCAAAATGAGAAATACGTACATATACCTCAAGTCCTCAACCAACATAAAAAATCATATTTATAGAAATTGCTCCCACTGATTGATCACTCGTCGAACTTATTTTTGAAAAATAACCGTTGTTGATCAAGTTTCAAATTTTACAAATGAAATACATACAATTATTTTTTCAATTACATGAACTAAAAATTGGCTATTTGTGAGCTTTAATCCTATTATATCCCCTCAAAGGTTTGGATAATGATATTAGGTAAAAAAAAATAATCTTGGCATAAAATTTTCATATATTAACAAATATGATATTTCTTCTGCAATATAAAATCAAGAATTTCTTTAGCCATTAAAGTCATGTGAAGAGAAATATACTCAATATATTCTCACTAGTAGAGTGTGAGGAGGGCAGGATCGATGTATGCATGCATATCTCACATCTACGTACCTTTGTGGGGTAGGGAGACTATTTCTAAAAAAAATCTCGACTCAAAAGAGTGAAGATATCGATATACGAAAGCAACAACATACGATAACAAAATAATAAGATACAAGACAAATGGATCAACAAACAATAATATACATACATACATGATCGATCTAAAATAAGAAACTACACGATTACTTAATTATATAGAAAATATACATACACAATAATTAGAAAATTGCCATAAATTAATTATCTGCATTGTACTATATTATCCAAAATTACAAAGCATTTACTTTCCGAGGATCTAGAAGAATGAAGTTCCCAAAATTATAGCCAATAACATAGACTATACATGAACTTCATTCTTCAAATCCTATAAACAAAATTACCATTTTCATTATACCAACCAAATTTTTTGTAAACAGAACCAAAAAAATAAAACCCTCTTTCTAAAGTTGATTTTCCAAAAAAAATAAATGAAGATTAGAGATTAGTTATGTATAGATCCCTTACTAGCTAGATTTGTGATGATCATGAGAGGTCTATGAGTCATTCCACATAGTGAAAGTGGGGGCCGCACTGTGGCAAACCGCCATGGTGCTAGTCCTCGAAGCAAGAGCCATAGGAACATCAGTTGACATCCAATTATTATTGTTGCATGCAGATTCTTGATGATCATATAGAGTATTACTGACCTTGACAGAGTCGTTAGATGTTGCTGGTTGTGAATGGTAGTAATTACCAAATATGTTCTCATGAGTACCAAGTTGTAATTGCTTCACTTCAGTATCATTCTCTCCACCATATGATGATCCATTCAATTGTGGCAACACAAATCCACCACCACCACCATGATGATTATTATTATTACTTGCATATCCAACACCTTGATGATATGTAACATTATTTTGTTCCATTGACGATGAAGAAGAATTATCCAATCCCATTAGATAATTGTGCGCGTTTCCCAATTGAAGCGAATGAAAATCTTGAAAATTTTGACTAGTCAAATCATGATCTTGTACTTCCTGCTTGCACCACAACCTTTGTTGACTATTATAAGGGTTATTATAATGCATCGCACTTAAAGGTTGAGCTTGTTGAAGAGTGATGTTAGGCCAACAATGGCCCGCGCCATAGGTACTCATTGAACCATTCATGAGATGAGTAGTCCCGATATTTTCTTGACTTGCTCTTTGATAATTCAATGCGATTTCAGCTTGCTCAACGTCCTTGAGACGTTTAGCAGCCCCTCCGATGGGCAACGTGCTGCTTTCTAGTATGCTTTTAACGTCGTATCGATTAATTTCAAAATTGGTCACGGCATTTAGTCCACGGAATTTGATTGCTGCAATGTCATAAGCTCCAGCAGCTTCTTCTTGTGTACCTAAAAAAAAACAAATTTAGTTAGGTGGAAAAAATACCAATATATCGAAGTTTAAACGAATTGAATTATGACTAGCTCATTTGTTGAGTATTTTCTTCAATATCCTAGATGACCTATCAAATTATTGGGTCAAAATGTAGCCCAAATCAACACATGCAAAATCAAATATGGGGATATTTGAGTCATGTGCTAAGCAAATTGAATTATGATATGTTATTTAACTTCTGACTTAAGCTAGCAAACTTCGATCGGATCAAATTATACAATCTTTTATTAATCTGACATATTTTGATCCGTTCAAATTTGACTCAGCTCGCGCCAATAAAATGATTTTAGGGAAATAATTAGGAGCACTTACTAAAGGTGCCAAGATAAAGATCCTTGTTTCCAGCAACTCTACCAATTCTTGCTTGCCATCTTCCATGCTGATGGTGCCTATAATATTACACAAAAAAAATTAAAAAATTACAAACTTAAATAATTATTAGTACTATAGAAAAAAATAATTCGTGTTTAAAAGTCTGATTCTAGTCCTTAAAGGTAATATATGACACACATATGAAACACGATTTGAGAAAGAAGAAAGATTATTCGAATGATATTATAGACACTAGACAAATAGGAGTCAAGTCAAACCCCATCACCTTAGGAGTCAGGAGTACTATAGTATGAATGACATGAAATTAATTGTATCGTACCTTGTAACGCCTCGATAAATCGATGCACCACGAGAGAAACCACTGCTCTTCCTATATATATTAAGAACCATAAAATATAAATATTACATTTTTATCTCTTATATTTTCTTGAAAAGTTTAATAATATATTTTTTCCTTAATGTAATAAAAAAAATAAAAAATGTACCTTCTTAAAGATGCAACATATTCCTGCCTAGTCATATTCTTCATTTCTTCAAGCTCTTTCTCATAGTTGCTAATCTGAAAATTTTCACAAAAAATAAAAATTTTACGTACGAAATAAGTGAGATGACTTTTGTTAAACTCTTTCAAATCTAAGCACTCATGATATTTTATTGATATTGATTAACTTAAAAAAAACTTTCACTAACTAAATCTATCCATTAACTTGAACTACAGTAACCTTCTTAACCAAAGCGTTACAAACAACATAACATTAGGTGCCTCGTGAGTTTCTAAGTAGGAGGCAAGGAGGAGCACATAGAAATATCAACTAATGCATTAGCCACTAATAGCCAAAAGAAAGCGAGCAACACCTTATATAGGTTGGACCGAAAAGAAAAATGTACTCATCTATCAGCTCCTCTCGTAGATCAGGACAATTTTACGAAGCGTCTAAATCAGACATCATTAGGTTGCTGACATTACTAAATGTCCTCCCACTAACTAGACAAAATTCCTATGAAATTAAAGAAAAAAATTAAGAAAATTTAAATGTACTTACTGGGAAATTAGTGGTAGTTGTGGGACCCCAATACTTAAGTGCAGCTAAATCATAAGCACGAGCTGCTTTTTCTTCTTTATCATATCCTCCTATAAAACATTTAAATGAAAAATAAATCAGCTACACAAAAAAATATATTCGCTACTAAAAAACTTGATTTAGCGATAGATAAATTTTATAGCCAAACAACAAAATTTATCGCTAATCCTATGTAGTAATAAATTAGCGATAATTTTTTATTAACTACGAGCAAAATACAGACAGACTGACGACGAAGTTCATATTTTAGTAATGTAGTTTCAATATAACTATCATGTCATCTAAATAATATTTACCAAGATAATAGTTAGAAGGAAATAATTAATCTATACTTACCCAAATAAACTGCAACAAGTTTACAAATGTTGAGTCCATCCATCACACCATGAAATAGAATAAGAATAAGAAAAAAAATGAATAATTAAGACACATCCAAGTTTAGTATTTTGAAAATATATAAAATGAATGAAAAAATAAATATAATATATTTAGTGGGAGATAAATTAAATGAAATATAATAAACATACCTTGCCTTCCTTTTCTAGTTTGTCCCTCTCTTCTACAACTATTATCCCACAAATGTGCCTCATATCTCCCAGTCCACCTATGCCTATAAATACACACAAAACAATTTAAATTAAAAAAAATAAAAATTATATGCAAAGTATTATTTTGTAGTATTTACACAACTTAATTTTCTATATTGTTCGAATGAACATCCTTCACTCTATTATGATAAATGACTTGAAAAGGGATGAAATTAAACAATTGTATCTTACCTTGTAACACCGCGATAGATAGAAGTTCTTTGGCCAAAAGTATCAATAGATTTCTTTGGTGCTACAATTGCACCACTTATTTGTCCATCAATAGTACTACCATTATTTCCATTCACAATCTCTTGTTTGTTTTCGGACGAACAACTATTCTCTCCACCTCCACCTCCACCTCCATCTCCACCCGTGCTCATAGAAAGTGACAATGATTGTGCATTAGTACCACTACTACCACCACCGGCTACCCCCACAACATCGCCCTCCTTCTTATCATCTTGTAATAATGACGGGGTAGTAGTGGTGGTGGTAGTGGAGTTAGGATTGTTTCTCAACCAATTCTTGATCATTGAAAGCCCTATAATATTATTAGCGTTATTTTCGCTAATATTATTAGGGGTACTACAATAGATATTGTAGTCGTTATTATTGTTATTGTTATTACAGACTTGTTGAAGCTTTTGTTCACCAATATCAAGAAAGTTTTCTAGCTTTGGTGGTTCTTGATTATTTTCAAGATGTTGACTATTGCATGAATTTCCCATTAACATAGACATATTTGATGTAGTCTTGTAGTTTGTATCATGAGAGTTCCAATCTACATACAAAAAAACAAAAAAATCTCAAATATAGCCAAAAGGGTTGAGTTATTTTTTTTTTTTTAAATAAAAAATATTCACTAACAAGAACAACTTGGAATTTACTTAAAAAGTCATGTTAATGAAAACAAGTAGGATCACTAAACAAAATCAACAACATCAGATATATAGCGAAAACTTTAGTACATCGTATAATTACTTAAATAAAATGGAAAATATCCACCAACAAGTCAACTTCAAAAAGTAATGTTTTTGACACTTACTGCCTAATGAATCTCTGACTGGTCATAGATATATGTATCTCTATGTCATAAGAAGGAAAAAAATAGTGAAAGCTTAGTGTACCGTACTATTTTTTTCCTTGATTCAAAACCATATTTTTGAAACAAAAACAACATCAATATTCTTAATCTTTTCTCCTTTTTGTTGAAGAGTTAGGGTTTTTAGTATTTCCTCATTGACATGAACCTTACCAACTCAAAAGGGAGAGTCAAAGTTCAAGACGAGCACGACCGTCATATAGGGTTTCTAGTTCAAGAAATGTCCCAAAAAAATTAAAGAAAATGAAACAATCAATTAATATAACTTACTCACCTTGTGATTGATGATGATTTCTATTGAAAGCTTCAAAAATACCAAAAGGGGTATTATCATGAGGTACAACATTTAAAGAAGGAAGTACTACTGTTGATTGATCATGATGTTGATGATGAGAAGTCATTAGATCAAAACATTCTTGATGTGAACTTTGTTGTGATGTGAGTACTTCTTCATGTGGTGAAAGTGAAAATCCAAGCCAATTGTTCATTGAAGAAGCCATATATCAAAATAAAATAAAAAACTTAGATAAAATTATAAAAAAAAAGAAGGGAGAATTAATTATTTTTTCCTAGACTAAAAGTTCATGCATGAAGTTGTAGTACTAGAAATTAAAAAGACTAATATTAAGTTGTTTGAAGAAGAAGAGAAAAGGTCCAAAAAAAAGTATATGAAGAGGAATCATTTTTCCCAAAGAAGGTGAAGATTTATATGAAATTTTAACTCAAGTTTTTCCACCCCCACCCCCTAGATACCCCCACCCCCACCCACCCACCCTTGTCTCTCTCCATTTCTTGTTGGTCATAAATGGGGTGCCCTCTAAATGAGGGGCAGTGTTTTCTCTAATCCCAAAAACATCTATAGGTGTTCAAAATGAAGAGCAAATATAGGGTTCATGAGGGATAGGATTGTAATTTTATTTGGCTTTATAAGAAGGACATTTTACTTTTATTACACTATGTATAGTTTATTCAAATAAAAATGTAGAGAACATATATAAATAGTTATAATTAACTAGTTAAGTAAAATTTTCTTACATTGTCAGTGCATATACAAGGACAAAACATGCCAATAAGAGGGAAGTTCGTTGAAAAATTACATATATACTTTTGCAAATTGGGAAAAAAATGAAGTTATTTAATTTTCGGTAAACATATTTATAAATTGTTGAATTTTCAAACAAGAGGAAATCTAGTATATATAGTTGTAAAAAAATTCGAATAGTTATTTTCTGTCACAAGTTCAAATCTTAATTATATTTGACATTTTAAATTTTTAATATTTTATTAAAATTCTTTATATGAATTTTTGGCTCCGTCATTTGATGACTTGAAATTTAATGCTACTACAATTTTTTATACATATCATTCGAAAATAATAATAATAATCAAAAGTGCATATACTGAGGAGTAAATTAAAAAATTGTCTGCATTTGTATAGTTTGTTGCACATATAATACTAATAGTTTATTTATCCTAAAATATTTTAGTTGTATATATGTAATCTAATCTTCTTCTTGTGTAATCCAAAGATAGGGCAAAGTGGTATATAGCAAGTTGAGATAATTTATCCCTAATTTGTAGTACTTTTTTGTATTCTCCACTTGGTTTATATAATATTCGCTTTCAAATTAATTCATAATCGCATTGTGTAAGATATGTTAAAAGAGAAAAACAGAATATATTTCTTATAATTAGTACAATTTTTTTTCATTCGCATGGCTCTATTTAAAACAAAAAATTAAACGTTACGAGATCATATTCATTCCACTACAATCTTCCATGATTAATAAGAGGGGAGAGCATGTGTGATTTCGTAATCTAGAAACAAAAATATAGTAATATTCTTTGAACATTCAAAGAGATCAGTATCCAAGTTGCCCTCTTATTATAAAAAATAATAATATTTTTTATACCTATATTATTGGCTTAACACATCTGCAATAACTTTATGAAAGTCATTCCTTGTTTCTGTTAACCAAATCTCTTAAATTGTTTATTATTAGTGTAATTAATAGGTATTTTCTTTCTCTATTATTTGTGCTTTGTCTATCTCTCCGCTCCATACTTTTTTTTCACGATGTACTGGCGATGTAAAAAATATTTACACAATTATATTAGTGTAAAAATATTTATATTATAACCTAAATACTTCTCCACTTGGTCACCATTGACAAGTTCATTAATTGTTGGACACTACTGATTAGTGAAAATGACATAAATTAATTCCAAGTTGTGTTTCACTTAAACCAAGATCATAATTAAATTGACTTTAACCTCATAAAATTAATGTGATTTCAACCAATGTAGACTAATCAAGTATATGTTTCATTAATTAGTCAAAGGAAAAATATATACCTTGACATAAAATTAGAAATTGTAGCCACATTTGTCTTTTTAGAAATCAATAACAATTATCTTAATTAAGATTTTGTAATTATATATACAAATAGTATAAGTAATATGTATATTATCGGATGTATCATGGACGGAGTTACAATATTAGGTATTCATTCGAATGAATTTATAACTTTTGGTTTATGCTTCTTCTTAGATGTTATTTTTTGTTAATGTCTAACCTCCTAGTATGGAAAGTCAGTATAATTTAAATGATTTTTTCTGAAGTTTTATTAATCATAATTTTTATTTAGATCATGTATTTATATTTATAAAATTCATAAATTGCAAATAATATTTAAAATTACTCAATTTGGTGATAAGTTCAGAACTCAAACTTTAAATTCGACTTCATCTTTGAAGGTAATTATAGGTTGGTGTCTTGTACTTTAGGTAACTACTAATCAAATGTATTATAAACAATTGCCTATTTCTTGATTTATTAAATAATTAGATCAAAATTGTTTATACTATTAATATATATATATAAATTATTTGTTATAATAAATAAATGGTAGTGATGGTGCAAAAAGAACAAATGTTGAGAGGAAAAATGATACACCTAACAAAGGATAATGCCAAAAAATCACACGCAGTGGCGGAGCCACCTTTATTTAAAGGAATATCGATTAAAATTATTTAGTCGTTGAATAATTATATTATATTATATATATATAAAATTAAATATTTATTTTGAATTCACTTAATTTTTTTTTTTATGTTACATATTTATATTATTTTGAACATACGAGACCTTATATTATTAAATTTATTAGTATTTTTCTTTTATTTACCAAACTTAGTAAGCTTTTAACATATTATAGCATATTTTTTGGGGAAAAAAAGGTGTTTGTTTGTTCAATTCACTAACAATTTCAATTCAATTCCTATACATATTTTATAGGAAAAAAATAAATATATCCCTGAACTATCGTAAATGGTATGCAGATATCCTCCGTCATAATTCTGGGACATTAGTGCCCCTTACGTTCAAAAACTAGAGCATATATGCCCTTCACTCTAACGGAAGACTAAATAGGGACACGTGACACAATCTTATTCGTCGATCCGATAAATAATAAATGTCGGATCGCTGGATAAGATTATGACACGTGTATGTCCCTTAGTATAAAGGGTATATTTGCTCTAGTTTTTAGACGGCAGAGGCACCATTGTCCTAAAAATATGACAAAGGGTATCTGCATACCATTTACGATAGTTCGGGGGTATATTTGTCCTTTTCCCTTATTTTATATAATGTATATGTACTTTATTATAATTATAATTTGCATACAATTTTATACTTATACAATTTAACATGAATTTAAACTTAATTTACATAAACATTTCTATATTATTTCATACTGATCGAGATTTGAAATCGTGAGCTAGATTTAAAGCGCGATTTTTCATTTTTCTCCTTTGGGTGGCCCTATTCTTTTTCCCTCCACACTGAATAATTTAGGAGTTGATGAGTCATTTCAGTGTCAGAATCCTCTTCCCCTAAATGTATATATGTATGTATATTATATAGTATATAATAATATAATGTGTCCACTGTCACACCCCTTAACCTAACCAACCCAACCCATTACTTTTGATTTAATTTCTTTACCCCTCTTTTTATAACCCATAACTTTCTCACATTCTTCTGTCCAGCTGCAGTGATATGAATTCGATTAAATTCAATAATTTTAATTGAATTTTAATTTTATTTTTGTGTTTATTTTAATATATATTAGAGTAAATCATCTTTAAAATATTCTTAATATGAAGTGATATAATAGTTCTTCGGACGATGATTGAGTTGATTTGGACTTTGGAGGGTCGTTATTCATATGGATGATCAGGAATCGACCCCCTCAATGTCTTCTGAGTCGAGATTGTTACATAGGACTTGCTTAGGGTGGTTTACATCTCCTATGTAGTTTGCAAGCTATTATACAATGATTGAATTTACCCAGTGCGCACAAAATGCTCACCACATAATGCTCACCTGAAGGACAAAGACCGTGACAAAGAATGTAGCAACTGCTGATTATCCTAAGATTTTTAAAAAAATGAAGTGAGATATTTTATTTTGGACCAAACTTGTATAATTTTTTCAAAAGACTTCATACCATTAAGAGATTCTATACATTTTTTGTAGCTTCCAATCTTTTTGACCATCAATTTATCTCCTCTTGGAATTAAGTTTCACGTAGTCTATCACCACGATTCATGAATCAATTTTCAAAACCCATTGTGTATCATACCTATTTTACAAGTGTTTATAATAATCAGAGTCTATAATTTGTAATACTAAGTAAACCGATATTCAAACATCACCATATACATTTATTATACTCATCTCGTTAAACATGAGTTCTATATCAGATGTTCGATTAAATCAATTCAAAAATATTGTTAACAAGATATGATATTATTCGCTTTAATCATTATTGTATGTCATGCTGCTTGTTATTACAATCATCAAACTGCTCCCCCGCTAGAAGCGGGCGTTTTTTTTTCTTAATTCTTTTAATAAAAAATAATTCATTTGCCAGATACTGACACTTCTTTTAGTTCCCCTTTTACTACTATTATTATTTTATTTTTAAAAAAAATATTATTTATTTAGATCATTTCACAGAGACTGAGATACTTTCCCTTTAGAGTTTCGAATCTTTTTAGTTATATTTTTAGTCTTTTGACACGTGGCAATACCAAGAAGGATGTAGGGCAACGTCGGAGATTTGATAGAATTCAGTAGCTTTGATTTAAGCTATATATAAATATGTTTAAAAAGTTATTAAATATATATCCCCAATCTATCTTCATCTGTTTGTTATGTTTCGACTACCGCAGTATTTTGTTATTTTTCATTTTTTTTTTGTAGATTTTGCACTGCTTCTCTAATTAATTGTAATTTTTTTCATCATTATTTTCTTCTTCTTTTATACCTGAAATTACTACACTTGAGGCGGGGCGGGTCTTTCAGAAATAAATTTAAATTTATAACTTAATAATTACTAGCACTTATGAGGACATTGTTTTAAATTTTGAGTTAGAATATGTTTTTATATACTAATAATTAGTAAAATTGGTCAAACATGAAGTTAATTAAGGATAATGTGACTAGTTATTATAAGATTTAATAAATAATGTGAAGTACACACTTTGTAAAATCATTTTTTTAGGTATTCACATGCAACAATTTTCATGAACAAATGAAAATAAAAATGTAATTAAAATACATAATTAGGGGGGGGGGGGGGTAATTAGGTGTGTCCCTAAATGAGGACATTAACCCTTGTCTTATGGGTGTTGGATTAATTTAATTCTGAACAATTAGGGACAATTTGGAAGAAAATCTTGATTAATTCCTAAGGAATTTTCACTCTCTCAACCTTTATGTGTATCTAATATAATTTCTTATTTAATTCTTTCTCTCTCTTTCTTTTTCAAATGCATGCACATTAGATATATGACTGAATTAACTATTGTTGCAGTCCAAAAAAAAAAAAAACATATTTATTAAATAATGTTTATAATAAGTATACAACTCTAAATAGGAAGATATAATCAAAGTCGAGGATTAAAAGAGAACGATAATAGATAGTTGAGTGTTATCTTCTTCTTACGTATCCTTATCTTTGTTATTGCTATTTTCCTTCGGTTCAAGTTTTAGTTTTTCCCTTCTTCTGAACTGAAGATATCATAAACAACATCTCAATTTCATAAAGGTAAGAGTAAGGAGACTATAAAATACGTAGGATCTCTGAAATTTGCATATATTCTATCTTTTTCATATTTTACTGAATATGTTATTATTGTGATTGTTATTAATTTATTTTTATTTTTTTCAAATTTTCGATTTATTTTAGAAAAAGTACATTATATATATTTTTTTACTTTGCCTTAGAATCTCAGTTTCGTTCATTTGTCTTTTGTATGATGGACATATATAAATATTATATATAATGTTTGTATGAGGCCAACTGACAATATTGGCTAAATATAGTCTCCTCGAAAACGACGTAAAATTATTAATTAATGTTGTCTTTAAAAATTAATTTTGAAGATGCTATAAGAAAATATCTTACATTTTCTCATTGAAAATTTCCTCTTTTATCTTTTTTTGGTTGTTATAATAAGATTTTTGAGATAAATTACTAACCTTTTGGAATAAATTAACTTTGTGACATATTCGATATTTACACCAAATTAATAGAAGCAGATAATATATATGAATATACCTAAATATTACTTAACCATAATTACATAACATATAGTTACTACATCAAATGACTTAACTATGATAACTTGCATCAATTTTAACATAAAAATCAGATGCAAATAAGTATTTATCAATTATCATGTGACTTTAAATTACAAACACTAATATGTAAATTTAACAATATTTGTGTAGTTTAATTAGTTATAACATGTTATTACTTCATTTTTAAAAAAAATTTATATTCGTAGCAATGTAGATCAACTTAACCTGATAATATAATTTTTGTTTTTAAAAAAAAATGTCAATGCATAAAACATAAAATATTATTTGTAAAAAGAAACCAGTTAGAGTACCTTATAGTAAGTATTAGGTTTTGATTTAATTCCTATCAACTTGATATTTAACCTTACTTAGGTTTTAGGGTTATTTTTATTGATGCCTCTTCCAAAGAAGTGAATAGATATCTAGCTAGTTAATTGAAAAACATTTTATGCTATGCATGAGAATTATAGTGGTTTCAATTGTGAAATCCATTCATTACCAAATTAATTGAACCTAGCATGATTAATGCATAATTAATTAATTAGTTAATTCTTGATTCACACCTACTATATAATGATGTAGACACATATATAAGAGATCCAATGAATGTGTAATGCATCCATTTGGTTCCACTAATAAGGGGTCACATTATTTTTCCTAAAAATTAAAATTGATAATTGGATTTTCATTAAAAATATATGCAACCTTTAGGTACTGATTTATTTGAAACCAATAATTGTAACAACAACAAGAACAACTATATATTTTCAGTATATTTTACAAGTGGGTCTCAAGAGGGTTGTACATATATATACGGTTTTATTTATATTTTGTGAAGATAGAGAGACTGTTTACAATAGACTATAGACTCAAATCTCACACCTGCAACGCCAGAGCATATATAAAATTTTCAATAAATATCTAGATATGAACTTATAATTTTTTAAAATATCTAATACTTTAATTAGTTCGAAAATATATATTTAATTATAATGTTAAAATATGAAAGAAAATAATTAATTATCTCTTAATTTATTAAAGTGAACAAATTCAAGAAAAACATATATTTTTACTCAATATAATTGATACTCCTACATTTCAAATTATTTTCATATTATTTTTTACACGTACTTAAGAAACATTAATTAGAAGAGGTTTAAGCCATTTTATCCTTCATCAATATTTAAATAATCATAACATTACGTCATAATTAATACATTTGTAATTTTAAGAACAATAATTATTAAGAATAAATTAAAAAATGAAAATAATTCAAATAAATATTTTTAGAAATTTCAACACATGATTTGAAAAGAAAAAAAGTAAGTTATTATCATCTCGAAATATGTAAAAATATCAACAGCAAAGTTTGACCGTCAAGAAAAAAAGGAATCAAAAGACGGTAAAAAAACACATGGATACATTAATTTTTTCTTAATTTATTTAATTATTTATTTATTAAACACTTTTTTTTGTTTTGATTAATTATTAAAAGCCTGTCTGTTGTATTGTAAAAAATAAATTAAATTAATACATCTCGATAACATAATCATAATCATGCCTCAAAACTTTTACTCCATGTGTAAATACAAGTAAATTATGACTTTTGACCTACATATCATTTGACTAACCCTACTTTTGTTTGAATATAATGAGTTTTTACTATATATTTCCCTTAATACAGTATACAATACTCCCTCCGTTTATTTTAACTTATTCATTTTATACTTTACACGTCTTTTAAAAATTATTAGTAGCTGATTAGAGTTATGCATATAAAGATTAATTATGAGTCAATCTATGCAGTGATGAGTTATGTAGGGACTAAATATTTACATATTAGTTATTCCACCTAATTCTATCCTACAATAAAATAATATAGAAATTTTCTCATTACTGATAAATGTATTAGTTATGCGAATTTTTAAATTGTAAATCAAACGTCGTATTAGTTTTATACATGAAAAACTTATTTCCTATCTACCTACTAAACAATAACTTACTTTTTATCCCGTTACTAAATGACCCCTTAAAAATAATGATTGTTATGAGACTCTTGAGACTTAATTTCATCGTGTGAGATATAAAAAGTATTTGGTAGGAACTGTCTGAATGAGGCCCTATGCTACTCAAATCTGAAATAATATTTACTAAAATAGTTTATTTATACAGTTATACTATAGTCGAGCTCCAATACGAAAGTAACAATATTTCTATATTGTAATGCTAATTCGTTACCTAAGTTACAACTCACAACCACCAATTAGTGAAGGTAATTTTATCCTGTTTCCAAGCTATTTTAAAGGTTGGTTAATTAATTAATTAAATAAAATAAAAGAGAATGCTAGTATACATTTATATATTTATTTATTTAGGGTGGTGTGTACACGTACAAAAATATGCTACTAATAAATAAATTTACTGTCACAGCAGAATATATTGAAAATAAATTCTATTATTCAAACATCTCTGACTGAGTGTATCCAAAGTTTCTTTTTTAAAAAATAATTATTTTATTGCTTGGTTATATTAATCCACGTGTACTTATAACAACATGTTTCGAGAATTTAAATAATTGAATAAAAAAATTCAACCCCCTTCCTCTTATGACTTATATGTTATTAGCATGTGCATTTGCAATTTAAAAGGACATAAAGTCAGAAATATTGAAAAATATAATTGATCAATAATATAATAATGTTTACTAAAGAGGATTACGAGCGAGAACGCAAAAGATATAATTGCACCAATCCTTTCTATCAAGTAAGTGATCTTTAACGAGAGTGATATGAATAGATAAGTTTGAATGTCGAGTCAAGCTCAATCAATATTTTTACGATATTGAAACAAGTCAAGTTCAATCGAGATTTTTTACGATATCAACATATATTTGAATAAAGCTTACTTCGCTGACTGATAGTTTGAGCACCATTTTGCATATATATATATTAAGTTGCCTATCCCCGAAATCCATCACCTATAATTTTATGTATTTTTTAGAATCATCAATCAAAAACAAAAATAATATAACAATCAAGACTCGAACTAGGATCACACACATTCAAGGAGTAGGCTCAACAAATATGTTTGCGGGATCCTTTTAAAATACATAATAGAGTATACAATTCTTTAAGGTATATATATACACATATATCAACTTTTTTCAAAGTTAAAGAAGTATACATGCACCCCCAACTCATCACATGAGTTTGCCTCTAGTCTTCACACTGTATACCATTACCATCAATATAACCTGACTCGAATATCTTTCTTACACTATATACAATCTCCATCAATATAATTTGATTCGAATATCTATCTTACATTATATATCATTACCATCAACATATCTTGACTCGAATATCTTTCTTACACTATATATCATTACCATCAACATAACCTGACTCAAATATCTTTCTTACACTCAGGGGCGGCTCAACATAATTCGAGGCCTAAAGCAAAATTTTAATTAGAGGCCTAAAATTTAAATAAATTTTATCTGTATTTATTTATTTTTCTAAATTTTTAGATGTAAATTATTACTTAATATCTTTTTTATAAATGATTTTTTCAAACACTTTTTAAAATTATTATTTTTAAGCAAGATTTTATCAAATCAACATTGAAAAACATCATTATTGAGACAATTATTATATGAATCGATAATATAGTTCTATAAGTAATAAGTTGATAAATTTTAACTAAAAATAAGAGTTAAAATCATAGAATCTGATTCAAAAAGTTGATAACTTGGTATACCTACTCTAATATGAAAAGTTACAAAGAAATAAGAGAATATTTGTAATTTACTTTGTTCAACACTTTTCGGCTATTGATTCATATTTTTGACAGAATATTACTCTAACTATCAAAGATTTGAAGAAATAGAGTTCGAAGGAGTTAAAAAGGATAAATAATGTGAGTGTTAGCGAAGAAAATATAACATATCTATAAAAATGTACTTTTTATTATAAATAAAAAAAATTCATGAAAAAATTAAACATAATTTTTTATTTATAAAAATTTGAGGCCCCCAAAAGGCATTGGCCTAAAATTTTATAGGCAAGAGCCGGCACTGCTTACACTATATACTATCACCATCAATATATCCTGACTTAAATATCTTTCTTTAATTAAGCAGCATATATTTTCACGATGCTCGTTTTTTTAATTATGATTTTTTTTTTAAAAGATAGAGACACAAAAATAGGAGTGGTACCCATGGGGGGTAAATGAGTGAGTAATTGAAGAGTGGTGCAAATACATTACATGACTAAATACTTAAGTGTTCAGATAGGCCATATCAACCCCCATGAGGAAAGAATAAAAACTGGTACTTACTATACTACTAGTTTTTTTTTTTTTTTGTTTCAATAAATGATGAATTTAAGGTCTATACGTCATGTGTTATGTGTACAGTCAATTAATTCTCATCTGTGTGTATGATCAGTATTTTTTCTCTTCATTCTCCAGGCTTACAGCCTGGACTATGAGGGGCGGAGTCAGTGTGTTACACAGGGGCGGCTCTATCCTTTATAAGATAAGGCTTACGCCTTACGCTTCCAAATTTTGGGGCCCTAATTTTTTATTAAGAATAAATTACGTGTTAAAAATTTTATAAAAAAAATTAATTATTTATGATTAAAAGTATAATATTTTAAAAATATATTATTTTACCCACTTGAACATCCTTTGTACTTTGTTTAAAAATAAAAATTAATAGTGAAAAATATTGAACAAAATGTATTACAAATTCTTTTTTATTTGTTTTTAAATTGTAGTTTCAAGCATTACGTCAAGCATATTAAAATGGGGTATACCAAGACATCAACTTCTTGAGATTCTATTGTTCTAACTCTTATCTTTATTCAATATTTGTCAACTTATTACTTATAGAAATAAAATTTGAATAAATATGTATACGAAGTTTGTTTATATTTTAGGCCTCGAATTGAAATTTTCACTTTAGGCCTCGAATTACGTTGAGCCGCACCTGTGTGTCCATTATAAATGTATGATCGAACTTAATAACCACGATTCAATATTATGTTATGTATAAATTATTAATTAAAAATCAAACTCATATTTTTCATTATAGCTTTTCCTTCTTGCATTTTATGAAAATCGATTTTCTTGAGTCGAAGGTTTATCAAAAACAATTTTTCTATTCTACATATATAGACGTAAGGTCTACGTAAATCACAATCGTATTCATATCATCTTACTTGTGGGACGACAATAAAGATGTTATTCATGTTATTATTATTTTAAACTGCAAGTTTTGATATGAAGGATGGTCAGTTAAAGACTCTTCGTTAATAGCGGAGCGACACAAAGTGAAAGATGGACAGTTAAACATAAATTAAAGGATGATCAATTAAACATTGTTCGTTAAAAAGATTATACTTGATATCGAGAAAACTATACTATATAAATAAAAAAATTACTTTTCACACATATACATTATATTTTAAACACTTATAATTAAATTTCTGATTTCATCATTACCAAAATGAACTAAAGTTTTAATTACTAATTCGATAGATTATTCACTTAGAAGATATAAATAAACGATTTGAAATCTACTAAAATGGTAATATTATAATATTCAAAATTCATAAATTTTAAATTTTAAATCCGACTCTCTACCGTAAAAATGACCATGATGATATTCTGAAAAGTGCAGTGAGGATCATGTAATTATAAATATACTGTCAATGACCCATGTGAAAAATGGCCCCCTCTTCATATATTACCATTAATTCAATATGCTGCCATGCAAAATAATTTAAAAAATTGCAGCATTTATTCAGATAAAATAACAGATTAAAAAAAACAAATCATCATCAGTATGTTCTGCACAGACATTCAGCTGATGTGGGACAACCCCTTTATAGTTGAAAAGTATTGCCGGAGTTAGAATTTTATAAATCGACTTAACTGAGAATCAAATAATATCAAGTGATTTTTAAGTATTTTTTAATAAAATTATAATTATTTATTTATTAACTCAAGCTATCTTTATTTTTGAGTGCATACATGCAAATGGATAATTAGTACTAAAGATTATGTGTTTGTAGCACAAGAACTAAGGTGGGAACTAAAACCAATAATAATTAATGACACACATACACACACACAAAAACACAAAAAAATAATTATGATTGTTCTAAATATTTGTACATATTAAATAACTTTTTAATATAAATATAAAATTTGCGTCCAAATTATTAATTTTTTAGCGAATCATAATCATCGCCAACCCATATTCTATCAAATCATAAAAACTTTAAATTTTAAATTCACTTTTACAAGACAATATATATAAAAGAATAGTTCGATGCACTAAGTGATCGTATTAAAAGCAGGGCGGACTCACCCTAAGCAAAGAGGTTCGTCGGAAAATTATTATAAAGATCAAATTTTAGTTTAATAAATAGATATATAAGTATTGACACCTTTTGACACAAGTTAAAAATTTAGTCTAGTGGTTAGGATGTTGCGAAAATTTCTTGAGATTGTGTGATCTAGTCTATTAGCCTCATAATTATATTGTTTACTATTCACTACTGATTACAAGAGTCGATTGTACCATCTTATCTACATTTTTGCTAGAATTATTATTTCTAAATATGTGATAACAATTTTACCAGTTACGAGTCGAGATTCTCGATGTGCACTAAACAAAGTACATTGGAGAAATAGGCGGAGCATTCGTAGCAGAAGCATCACCCGTGCCTTCTTGGTAATCTATTCCAATTTGCACAGTCTTTTAGGCTATTCAACTAGCAAATCCAAAACCAATGCCTTTTTTTTTAGTATTTTTATAATTGTTCGAATTAATTTATGCGTACCTCAATTAGTTTAGCTTTAGTATGTGGAATGATTATTTAGTGTAATCTCATAAGTCAGATCTAGGAGGATCCTACATAATGAAAGTAGAGAGATTGTTTTCAATAGACTCACGACTCAAGTGAAACATTTCAAAAACAGGTATGAAAATGGAATAAAGTAGTGAAGAAATTACAATGAAATAATGGGAAAACGAACAATAGCAACAATAAATAATATGATAATCAAAAGCAAAAAAAAAAATGTATAATAATAAAAAATCATCAAAACATATAAAGGACAATTAATAATAATAATTATACCAATTAAAAAAACTTAACGACACTCAATTATCTACTAATCTTTTCCTAGCTTTACTATGTGTATCTATGACTTGTCTGTATCTCAAATGAAAATAAGCTAACAAAAAAATGCCTAGGAATGCTCATTTGTTTCTTTCTCTTTTTTATCTTTCTTGGTTTATGATACTCTAAAATTAATTAGTATAATATGTTATCAAAACCCTAGAACTACTAGTAATTACAACTTCAAGAAAAATCAAAATTAACAATATTATTGGGGATTCAAACCCTATATTTCTTTTGACCTCAACAGTTTGACCCTTCTTCCTATATGTTTATTTCACCCAATCAAGTTATTTTGCACTCAACAAGTAACAAATTGATGCAACCAAAATCTGACAGTAGAAAATGAAGTTTGGAACTTGTTGATTTGTTTCTTTTTTTTGTTTTGTTTTTGCCTAATATTCGATACTCGCTTTAGAGTTCGATTAATTTGACAATCCCTCAAGGGTGCCGTGTTCCACGAGACCTCTAGTTAAAATTGTGGAGGGATTATGCATATGTGACTCTAATTTTCTTTATCATAGGTCAAACACGTAAAAAACTTTTTATGATAATTCGCCAATGACATAGTGAGACTTGAAAGTTGAAACTACCACATATGTATGCTCTTATATCATGTTGAATTGTTTGCCTATCTCATCTAAAGATATAAACTATTTTTAGAGTATTTTTATTTATTTAATTATATTTTCAATTGAACTGTATTAAAAGGGGAGAAAAACAACACAAAAGAAATCATTTTGCATTTTGGCAAATATAAAGTTACCCCAGTTGGATAAATGCTATCGGAAATCCAAAAAACACTGAAAAAATGAACAAGCTTGAACCTGGACATTACTTCAACAAGAAAGGCAGAGCCTGGAGTTCTGTAAAATAATCTCATTATGAAGTTTACATTCTCAAATTCTACAAAATAATATAGGTAGATGAAAGTACCTTTAATGAAATGAAGAATTGCAGAAAAGGAGTACGAAAAAAGAGCGATAAAACCTCTGGATTCTTACGTATATTTACACGAAAAACATTGTTATTACATCAAGTGTTGGTTCAAGTTTCCAGTTCTCTCGAGTGTGTAATGCATATTGCTACTAACATACGCGATGATTGAGAAGCTAGTTTCTACATTCTCGAGGAATTGTACGTGTGTATACTTACAACTACAAACTAATAAAACTAAGAGAAGAAAAAGGGAAAGGTTCTAAGAATGAGCTGAACACATTGTTTACAACTATTGACCTGCATAAAGGTCCATTACTCTAGAGGTTCTGGAATGCACCTTCTTTTTATCAGAGACGCCAAGCCACTTCTTGATAAGCTCGAAAACTTTCTCATCTCGTAATAGTCCCCTGTGACCAGCCTGAACTCCTACTCTTTCCACTGCTTCACAATTATCAGCCTGCAGAATTATCAGCTGAGGGTCAGCAATCAACCAAGATATTGAGTATTTGTCAATAGCGTCACCATAGACGCTATCTCCTCAATAAAAGGCAAAATATCACACTCCTAAAAGTAATGTTTCTCTTATATATGATATCATACCACATAATTTCATTTGCGTTCCTGATTAAGGCGCTAGTTCGGATGGAAGCCCTGATCTCTTTTTCTTTTTCTTAATTAGTATCAGACTCTGTCTACTTAAAATACCAAGATACCATTTTTTTTAAACAAAATATCGGTGGTGTCCGGGCCAGCTTGCACAAGCCTCGACTAATTCCACAGGGTACTTGTTGCCTTGTACCAGCCAAGATACCATTAATTTTATAATATAAAAGAAGAGTAAGAAAAAAAAATAGAGGAAGTGAAGAATAATACCATTGCTGATTCAGCTGGAACAGTTCCATCACCATCCACGAAGGAATATTGGGGCTAGATCACAACGGAAATAGGTAATAGTAAGTAAAAAAACTTCAGGAAGCATTATATAACAGTAACGACATGCTCTTAATACAGAATGAATTTCATCCCCATGCACATTTCACACATTAGTTGCTATCCACTCCCCTAAAGAACCCAAATGAAGATTGACAAAGTCGCTAAATTCTTCTGGGTGATTACAACAACAATCACAAGCATTGCTGATGCTTCTGGGACAAAACGTGCTATCCTCCTTAAGGTGTGGACTTATATCTTTGGAGGTGATCTTATCGAAAATGGAAAAAAGATCGCGAACATTGTCCTAGGGAAGCATATGTGGGTCACAAGTTCTCTAGATAAATGTGGTCAATGATTACATACGCCACATTTATTTGCAGATTCTCATGCTAGACGGGGTCAACTATTACATGTGCCACAAAATTATAATGGTACAACCTATGAAAGCAAATGCCTTATTTATCTTGACGATACGCATTTTCCTTTTTCTAGATTTTATATAGGATATAACTTTCTTATTATCAAGGGGAAATAACTTGTGTAATCAAAGTCAGAGTTCTAACAGAGACCCCGTACCTGATGAAACTCTTATTTTATATTAATGAGAACTGATGGCTCTGCCAACTTTCCACCCGTACAGGTGGTTTGTTATTAAAAAAGTTGACTATGAATGCATGTATTATTATCTCATACATGTATAGGGAAATTAAAAGGTGATTCTGGATGTAGTAGAGTTTTGTTGATCACTTGATTACAAATCACAAACACAGAAAAAAATGCACAATGTTGGAACGTCATAATGTCACACTTACTAGCAAGGAAAAAGAAATGAAGTTAGTTACCATTGTATGGCAGACATTTGTTAGGTCCTCGATTGGAGAAGCTTCTGAACCGTAACTACAAAAGAAACACGTACACCTCAAATAGTGCAGAGCCTCAAAGACAAAGTACGAATTTGTATGATAAGATACAGTTACGTACCTAACATCAAAAGGTGTATCAAAAGATGTCCCATAGATGTTATATAAGGGAATCCCTTTTGGTAATTGAGCATCATTTAAAATTTTGCGAGTACTAGCTGCCCAATCAAGAATTGATAAGTTGAAAGGTAGAGGCACTGTTTTACCATGTAAGTTGAGCTGCAATTCAGGAAAAGGGGAAAAAA
>JAJOOF010002424.1:0-28718 GCA_029582545.1 Solanum lignicaule | reverse complement strand
ATGGGTCATGGACTCTGGGGCTTCTGATCATATCTCTGGTAATAAATCACTTTTATCCGATATTGTTTATTCACAATCTCTTCCAGCTATTACTTTAGTCAATGGGATCCAAACAAAACCAAAAGGGCTTGGAAAAGCCAAAACCCTATCTTCTGTCACCCTAGACTCTGTTCTTTATGTCCCTGGTTCTCCTTTTAATCTAGCATCTGTTAGTCGTTTGACGAAAGCCCTACATTGTAGCATAACTTTTTTCGATGATTTTTTTCTCATGTAGGACCGCAGTACAGGACAAATGATTGGAACATGACATGAATCACAAGGCCTTTACTACCTTACCTCTTCAAATTTCTTAACAGCATGCTCCGTTACAGATTCCCCAGATCTAATTCACAAACGTTTGGGACATCCAAGTCTATCCAAACTGCAAAAGATGGTGTCTAGTTTGTCTAGTTTATCCACATTAGATTGTGAGTCGTGTCAACTTGGGAAACACACTCGTGCTACGTTTTCTCGTAGTACTGAGGGTCGTTCAGAGTCTATTTTTTCATTAGTTCATTCTGATATTTGGGGTCCTAGTAGAGTCAGTTCCACCTAGGATTTCGTTATTTTGTTAGTTTCATTGATGATTATTCAAGATGTACTTGGTTTTCTTAATGAAAGATCGTTCTGAGTTATTTTCTATTTTCAAAAGTTTCTTTGTTGAAATACAAAATCAGTTTGGTGTTTCTATTCGTACTTTTTGAAGTGATAATGCCTTAGAATACTTATCCTCCCAATTTCAGGAGTTTATGACTCACCTAGGCATTATTCACCATACTACTTGTCCATACACCCCTCAACAAAACGGTGTAGCTGAAAAAAAAATTCGGCATCTTATTGAGACCGCTCGTACTCTTCTCCTTGAATCCAATGTTCCGCTGCGTTTTTAGGGAGATGCAGTTCTTACGTCTTGTTATTTGATAAATAGAATGCCCTCTTCTTCTATTCAGAATCAGGTTCCACATTCCATACTGTTTCCTCAGTCACATCTCTATCCTATCCCCCCTCGTGTCTTTGGGAGCACATGTTTTGTTCATAACTTATCCCCAGGAAAAGATAAATTAGCTACTCGTGCCCTCAAATGTGTCTTTCTTGGTTACTCTTGAGTCCAAAAAGGGTATCGTTGTTATTCACATGATCTTCATCGTTACCTTATGTCCGCTGATGTTACATTTTTTGAGTCTCAGCCTTACTATATCTTCTGATCATCATGATGTATCTATCGTCTTACCCATACCTAAGGTTTTACCTATGCCAACCTTGGAGGAATCTACGGTTACTTCTACATCTCCAGTTGTAGTGCCACCACTACTAACTTATCATCGTCGTCCACGTCCAACCCTAGTCCCAGATGATTCATGTCATGCATCGGACCCTGCTCCTACTGTGGACTTGCCTCCTCCTAGCCAACCGCTTGCACTTCAAAAAGGTATACGATCCACTCGAAATACTAACCCACATTATACCTTCTTAAGTTATCATCATCTATCATCACCCCATTATGCCTTTGTGTCGTCTTTGTCCTCTATTTCCATTCCTAAGACTACAGGTGAAACACTTTCTCATTCTGGATGGAGGCAGGCTATGGTTGATGAGATGTCTGCTTTACATAAGAGTGGTACTTGGGAGCTTGTCTCCCTTCCTGCAGGTAAATCTACTATTGGTTGTCGTTGGGTTTATGCAGTCAAAATTGGTCCAGACGGTTAGGTTGATAGACTTAAGGCTCGCCTTGTTGCCAAAGGGTATACTCAGATATTTGGGCTAGATTATAGTGACACTTTCGCTCCTGTTGCTAAAATAGCATTTGTCTGTCTTTTTCTATCTATGGCTGCCGTTCGTCATTGGCCTCTTCATCAGTCTCCTCGAGCTTGGTTTGGGAAGTTCAGCACAGTAATTCAGGAGTTTGGCATGACTCGTAGTGGAGCTAATCACTCTGTGTTTTATCGACATTCTGCACCAAGTCGATGTATCTATTTGGTTGTTTACGTTGATGATATTGTTATCACCGGTAATGATCAAGATGGTATCACCGATTTGAAGCAACATCTCTTTAAGCACTTCCAGAATAAAGACCTTGGCAGATTGAAGTGTTTTCTAGGTATTGAGGTTGCTCAGTCTAGATCAGGTATTGTTATTTCTCAACGCAAGTATGCCTTAGACATTTTTGAGGAGACAGGAATGATGGGATGTAGACCTATTGACACTCCTATGGATCCAAATGTTAAACTCCTTCTAGGACAGGGGGAGCCACTTAGTAATCCTGAAAGGTATAGACGGCTTGTTGGAAAGTTGAATTATCTCACAGTGACTAGACTTGACATCTCTTTTCCTGTGAGTGTTGTAAGTCAGTTTATGACTTCCCCTTGTGATAGCCATTGGGAAGCAATTGTTCGTATTCTGCGATATATTAAGTCAGCTCCCGGTAAATGACTACTCTTTGAGGATCAAGGCCATGAGAATATCATTGGATATACGGACGCTGATTGGGCAGGATCACCCTCTGATAGACATTCGACATCCGGATATTGTGTTTTAGTAGGAGGTAATTTGGTGTCGTGGAAGAGTAAGAAACAGAATGTGGTTGCTCGATCTAGTGCAGAATCAGAATATCGAGCAATGGCGACAACAACTTGTGAGCTAGTTTGGATCAAACAGTTGCTGGGAGAACTAAAATTTGGCAAAATTGATCAGATGGAACTTGTGTGTGATAATCAAGCGGCTCTTCATATTGCATCAAATCCAGTGTTTCATGAAAGGACTAAGCACATTGAGATTGACTGTCACTTTGTCAGAGAAAAGATACTCTCGGGAGATATTGTTACGAAATTTGTGAAGTCAAATGATCAGCTTGCAGATATCTTCACCAAGTCCCTCACATGTCCTCGTATTAATTACATCTGTAACAAGCTAGGTACATATGATTTGTATGCACCAGCTTGAGGGGGAGTGTTAGAATAGAAATAAGTATTTCCTACTTAGAATAGGAATAGGAATAAGAATAGGAATCCTAGTTGGAAAAGGATTCCAATGTAGTGTCTATAAATAGGGTCTCAATGTAACAATTTAGATACACAATTCAATAATATTTTTCTCATATATTTCTCACAGCTTTCAATGAGATAAACCACTTCAGTAGTGAAGTGTGAAGTAATGCGGCTACAAACTTCTTGGCTGAAATTTATAATTTCTTAGCTGGTGATGCACTTTGCTTTATCTGGTTTCACCCTAATGTAGTGGCTGTAGTGGCGTTGTAAAATCCCCTTCCAACCCAAAGAAGGAAAAAAGAAAATAAAAAAGTTAGAGAAAAGTGAGGAATCTTTTATCATTAAGTGCTTCATTCAATTATCTCTAGTTAAATCTCTTTTTATTAGATGTGCTTTAGTTCAGTAGTTTCTTTTTTTTTCTCCGAATCAACATGAAGCCTATTAAATTACTATGTTCAGGAACTCAATAATGCTTGTTGATGTAGTGCTAAAAAGATGCAACATTCGTGGTCTATCTTGTTTTCTTGGACTTTACCAAGCTGAAAACCCTTATAAATGTGAGAAACAGCTGGTAGCCTCTCTTATGAAAATCTTGACCAAAAGGTTATTGATTAGTGTCTGATTAGCGGAACCTGGCCAGAAATTACATAATTTTTTTATGCTTATGGAGCACTAAGTTATGTCCTTTTTAAAATAAAAAATAAAAAAACGAAGTGCCTGGGCTGTGTCAATGTTTCCATGATTTATTTGCTTCTCCTGCTAAAAATGAACTGGCCTTTTAGTTCATCATTGCAATATTTATTGAATTGTCAATTAGGAACTCATACATCAATTTGACATTCTCTATCATCAGCATTCTTCCAGGATTCTTGAAGTTCGCTAGGAATTTATTGATGTACATAATGGTTTTGGTTCAAAAATCTGAAGATGCATGAAAGTTAAAATTTGATTGACTCAACTGATAACTGATCTGATTACTTTCACATTGATCTCGAATTTTAGGACTAGAAAAATCATTCATGTATTTGCTTAATGGAAAAGGATCATATTTACCCATGTACTTTGAGAAATTGTTTATATATACCCTCTGTTTGAGTTATTGGATTTAAATTCCTCACGTTACACTTTGGATCACAAATGCCCCTCCGCGTAATGGACCTCTTGGACCCACCTTCTAAATGGACTCATGGAGTTCATATGTTGATACCCAATTATTAGCCAACTCATATCCAAATTTCTGAACCCATTAGTGATTTATGCCATCTCCTTCTTGCAAAATAGCAAATTAGGGTTCTTCCACATTCTAAAATTGCTCCTTTTTTTTTTTTTTAATGACAAGGGAAACCCACAGCCGCTACCCTTTGTGTCACGCCCCAAACTCGAGGGGCGCAACTGGTTCCTAATGCCAAAACTCAGGCCCGAGCCGACCCTACTGAACCATTTGCTACTAGCACATGGCAGCCACACGCAATCAAGGAAACAAACAAGTATATCTCGGCTTAAACTAAGCCCTCTGCCGGTAAGGCCCCTGTCAACATATATATAAAAGAAACAGCTACTCCCAAGAGTTCATATAAAGAAATAGCCAACTAGCACAGAAGTCTTGACTGGCCGTTGAGGCCACCTTGATATCTATACAAAAACTGGAAGCAGGTATATATCAAGACAATACATCAAACAGCTCACAAGCTTCAGTAAACCAACAAAACTAGGCCAGCATGGCCATAACCTAGATGTACACCCCACACACTAGTCTGCAAGCCTCTAAGAGTAGTAAAGATTGGCGGGACAGGGACCCCCAGCCTACCCATAAAAATATATACAAGAAAAGCTAACAAACCTCCCAACTCTGGCAGCTCCGGAGGAAAGGGGCTAGCCAACCAGATAGAATTCAATCTTGCTGTTGAGGAGGTCTATTGGGTTATCTATCTGGCCCTGCATACATGAATGCAGCGCCCCTAGGCAATGGGGCGTCAGTACAAAATAATGTACAAAGTATGAAAGGCTATAGACTAAATGAGTATCATAATATACCAAAAGCAGTCAGGTAAGGAAATCAAATTTAGATAAGCATGCTAACCCACTACTAAATCTAAAAAAATACAGTAATGATCAAACAACAACCTAACCAAGCCTCCATAAGCTCGGTAGGTACAAACAACATACCACCTACCTATGCCCCCATAAGCCCAGAAGGTGCCAAATTAATCTACATAACCCTATCGGTAGCCCTTTGTCTTTGTAAGAAGTCACATAGCCCTTTTTGGCAACGATATAACCCCGTAGGCAGCACATAGCCCTGTTAGGCAACATCATAGCTCTGTGGGCTGCACATAGCCCTCTTTTGCATCAACACAACCCTGTAGGCAACACATAGCCCTCTTTGGCATCAAAATAGCCCCGTAGGCAACACATAACACTCTTTGGTATAACAATAGCCCCGTGGGCGACACATAGCCCTCTTTGGTGTCAAAATAGCCCCGTAGGCAACACATAACCCTCTTTGGCTTCAATCCCCGTGGGCAACACATAGCCCTCTTTGGCAATAACATAGTCCTATTAGACAAGATCATAACCCCCCATAGGCAGTTCTTAGCTCAACAACTAACCACAATAGCCCTAAGGGCGACAACAAACAATTGAATAGGCTAAAGGCAAGCAATTTAGCTATAAACAATATGTATGAATAATCTCCAAGTCGTTCCTAACTTAGGGTCTTTCTTAACAAATCGTGAGTCCCTAAAATGAGGGTTTATAACCACCCAATCAGCCAACCACTAACAATTACATCTACAAGATCGCCAACGTTAACTACCTCTAAGGAAACATGTCAAATGAAGGGAATAACCTTAACATGCCTTTCCAATAAACGCTCGAAAGACCGTAGTTCCTTCACGAAAGTTGTTCCTTATGTCCTAAGCTTCGCAAACACTTTATATACACAGCTGGTACGCACCTATAAACAGTTCATAATTAATCTTAAATCGGCAGATTTTCCATATTGCCCTAACTTGTCGAAACGTCCGTAGAAATTCATAAAAACAATCATAAAAGAGTCCCGAGATGATTACCTTAGTTAACCAGTTTAAACCTTGAAGAAAAACCAATAACTACAAATTTATATCTTCAAAAACCAGCTCCAAACGCCGCTAATAGAAGGGAAAAACAATTGCCACGTGTAGGGATTGCGTTTCTAGGCATGGGGGCAATGTTTAATGGTAGAAATCATCAAAAACTAACCTTCATCATGCTAGAACTCCATAAGAACCCTCTCTTAAGCTTTCTCTCTGGTTTGGAATTAAAATGAAATGTTTTCATGGCTTAAAACGTTAAATAAGCCGACATATCATTTTTTTGACCCGACCCGAATCCGACCCGGATTCTGCCCCGACAGTCCCTAGTAAAACCCTCATACCTTTTTACTCTGATGTCGGTTTGATACGGGGTTTTGTGCGTTGCAAACTAGACTCATAGGCCTTCGATTTAATGGGTAATAGGCCTTCAAACTCTTTATGTATTGGGAGAAAACATCCAATACATTTGACCCAAATTTCAGAGAAATTTTTAAAAAGGAACTTACGATAACTTTCGCCAACTTTTATTTTGCCACTTAACTTCATAACTTTGAGATACAACCCTTTAACACTTAAAATATGACATACCACATCATTTTTAATTTATTACTCACCCTCTTTGTCTTTCCACGAATGTACAAATTAATTTAGACGTTTAGAAACGTCGGGGTGTTACACTTTGGGTGTGCACAGGGTAAAACCCCCGCTCCTATGCAATAGCTCGCAATAATTTTTTTTTTTTTTTTTTTTTTACTGATTTGTGTTTTTTTCTTGAATAAGAAAAAAAAGAAACAAGTGAGTAGGAAGATTTATTAATCTTTATTCGTGGTATTTCAATGTCACGACAAGTGGAAAATATATCCATCCTTTTCTATCCTCATTTTATGAATTTGTTTGAAATTCATACCTTCCACCCACCTTTCATAGTGTGTCTCCTTTGCCCTCTTCTTTTCCATTTTCATTTTTTTCGTTTTTTGAAAAAAAGAATTTATTGCGCTCTTACGGAACAAAATCTTCTGCTGCCATTTTCAAATTGTCATCCAAGAAAAAAATTAGAGCAGAAAATAGGGAGATATTCCTCTTCCTTTTTTTTTTATGAAATGAGATTTCATTAAGGCATCCAATAGATGCAAAGATACAAAAGGATCTGCCAGCTCAGTAAGAACAAAAACTTATAAAGCTAAGGAGCTGACAAAATCCAGGAAGTGATCTAAGTTATTTACAGGGGAAGAGTTAGCACAACTAAAAAGGTTCACTAAACAACTAGCCTTATGTTCAAAAATTGGAGTTATAACTCCATCGAAAGATGTCCTGTTTCTTTCATTTGAAAAACACCAAAAAATACAGGCTGGGGTCATGATCCAGATTTTTCTGATGGATTTTCTAACTTCCATAGAGCTCCTACTAGTGTAGGCATCTCCTATTTTAAAGGGCATAAACCTGTTTATATGTTGCAAAAGGGCAGTGAAGCACAAGGTGGTTGATGCTTTCTGATGTTGACCGACTCCTGTAAAACCTAATGACCAGTTGGAATCTTCTTCTCATGAGATTGTCTTGAGTGAGGCATGCTTCTTAAGGCTGTCCAAGTAAAACATGAAACTTTAGGGGGAAGGTTAGTTTTTCAGACTAACTTCCAGGGCCATAGATCAATCATCATCTTATTGGAGCTCAAGTGCTCATATCCTGCCTTGACTGTGTATAAACCTTTACTGTTGAAGTCCCGTTTTAACTTATCACTGCTCTGAATGTTAATGTTGCAGTTCTCTAAGCTTTTCATCTGATTCAATAACTCTTCAAATTCTCAATCTTGCAAATTTCTTCTTAGGTTCAGGTTCCAAGAGTTTTCATCCCTGTGCTGAGCAACAGAATAATTAGGATGTCTGCAATGTTGAATATATTTGGGAAGGCTTCTTTCAAAGTGGAGTCTCCTGTCCATTTGTCTAGCCAGAATCTGATATGGTTCCCATTCCCTACCTCAAAGTGAGTTTGTTTGAAAAAATCACCCCACGAGGTATTAATGGCCTTCCATTATCCAGTTCCGTAGGAAAGTGTGGATTGTTTTGTACACCATTGGCATTGGGTGTTGCTGCCATGCTTAGCCACAATTACCTTTTTCCACAGATTAACATCCTCCTGAATGAACCTCCAATGCCACTTCATAAGCATACACTTGTTATGTATAGCAAGATCATTGATACCAAGGTCACCAAGATGTTTGAGAAGAGTGACTTTTGGCCACTTCACTGTAATCTGTGAGATTCACTGTTGCCTTCCCATAAAGTCTTTCCTGATTTTATTTAGACGCTTCAAGATTTTGTCTGGGATTGGGAAGAGGGACATGAAATATGTTGGGATGCTATCCAAAATACTGTTTATTAGAGTCAATCTTCCTCCTAGAGAAAGGTTATGCATTTGCCATGTAGCCAGTCTTCCCCCAAATTTCTCAATAACCCCATCCCATATTTCAGTTGCTTTGTGTTTGGCCCCCAAACGTAGTCCCCAATAGGTTTGGGAGATTGCCATTAGTGCACCCCATAATATCAGCCAGCTCCACCAAATTTGGCACCACATTTACAGGATAAATAGCACTCTTCGACATGTTAATATGAAGGCCAGATAATGGTTCAAAAATATGTCGGTGAGGTTAAGGTAGAGAACTTGTGATATTTCAGCACCACAAAAGATTAGTGTGTCAACTGCAAATTATAGGTGTGAGATGAACCCAGGAGTCTCGCTGTTGGTTCCAATCCTGAAACCCTTCCTCCACTGTCTCTGTTTGCTTTCTCAAGCATGCAGCTAGGACCCTCCATAGAGAGGATGAAGAGAAATGGAGAGAGAGGATCCCCTTGTCTGATCCCTCTCATGGGAGAAAAGAATCCCACTGGACCACTATTAATAAGGATTTCACAGTAGACATGCTGTATCTTATCCGTCTGATCCAGTTTTCCCAGAACCCATCTTTCTGAGAATTGAGATTAGGAATGCCCAGTTTATATTGTCAAAAGCTTTTTCTATATCAAGCTTAAAAGGAGACCCACTTCCCATTTTTGTGTTTCCAGTGCAGAATTTTATTAGCAATTTTTTGTAGCGTGTGTGATTTGCCAACCTTTAATAAAGGCATTTTGATATCCTGAAACCAGCTTTCCAGTTACCTTTTTGAGTCTTCCAGCCAGCATCTTAGCTCTGATTTTATAGAAGCTACCGATTAGGCTAATGGGTTTGTAGTCAGTTAGTGCCATAGCTCCATTTCTTTTTGGTATGAGGGCAATGAAAGATGCATTAAAAGACTTTACCATGTGACAATTGTGATGGAAGTGATTGAGAGCTCCAAGTACGTCATTCTTAATTGTATCCCAGTTCTTACGATAAAAGGCCATTGTAAATCCAAAACCATACATCTTTTCACAAAGTTAAGTTCAATCCATATCAAAATAAAGAGAATCAAAGAAAGAAAAGTTACATCACCCAAACTTGGAAGAACCCTAATTTTGTTCTTTTCAGTGAAGGAGATAGCTCTAATGGCTAATGGATTTTTGGTTTGGATAAATGGGTTCAGAAATCTAGGATGGGTTGACTATAACCAATATTGACACATGGACTCCACATTCCAGTTAGAAGGTGGGCCGGAGAGTTCCGTTAGGTGAGGGGAGTTGTGACCCAACGTGTAAAACCAAGGGCATTTTAATCCGATAACTCAAAAGAAGGGTAAATATAAATAATTTCTCAAAGTATAGGGGGGTAAAAATGACATTTTTCCGTCTGCTTAATCGTATATACCTTCATGGTGGTAATGTCGTTTGAAGCATATATCATGTTAGATAAGAAAACCCATGTTAACATGGATCCTGATTATTCTTGCATCCCCCATGCTTTTCTTATAAAAAAGAGATACTATGTTCACACAGATACAACTTGATATCTAACTTTTCTGAAAGAAGTCTGTCTCAAGAGAGCTTCAATGCTGATTCTTTATGCTTTAAACCGTGTTATTTGCACTCCATGTTTTTTTGTGCATATATTCGCACAATCTTAAGCTATAAATATTTCATATCTTGTCCTTGACTACGCACATCATTCTAGGTATTAACCCTCTTCCCCCCGAAGTCAATTAATAAAAATAAGAAAAGTAACCGAAGAAAGGGAAAAGATCAATCTATTCCGGATGGAATGCATGGGTCTTGTCATTCATGTGAAGTGCGTCAAATGTTGTAAACAATAGATGAATATATATATTTTTTGAGGATGATAATATTAGAATATATAATTTTGCAGCACCTTCTTGAATGTTATTGTGAATTGTTTCAGGAATGAGGGGGGGTGTTACTGACAAATTAAAGTATCAATTTTATCAGGGAGATAGATTCCCTTTTAGATTAGTTCTTATGTTAATTAAATTAGCATGTCAAGTCATAGATCAACTGATGATCATGGCTTAATTGCCTTGTTTTTTTGGACCTAAGCCAATCTTTAATCACAGGCGTTCATTGCTCACTCAGTCACCATTTCTAAACCTTTCAACTGATTGTACTCCTGATTCTGAGGTTCCTACTAGCAGAGCAGATGAAAGCAAGAGCTCATCTGGAACAGCAGATCATCACACACCTCAAACTGACCCAAAGTCTGTGACGAGAAATTCCTCAAGCTTTCAGCAAAGTATTAATAAAATCTCACCAGAAGCAATGCCATGCTCAACCACTCGTTCTTTGAGAGAAAACAATGGAAATTTAGAGAGTCGGAAAAGAAAGTTGAGCTATTATCAAGCAACTTCACTGCCAGTTATAAATTTACAAAACGAATTCTCCCGTCATGCTACAGCTGCTGGTGAAAACTTGCATCTTTTGGAAGAAGCAGCTGAGAATGTAGTTGGTGATCCATTTGATGATGACCTGTTTTTTCAAAGTATCGATTTTGATGCAGTGGAAGAAGAGGCAACTAGAATGCTTAGAAACAAATCACAGTCCTTGGTTCAAAATACAGTGACCTCAATACCTATTACTCAAATTTCTGATGGCATAAACGCTCCTTCATTTGATCTGGGAATTTAGTGTTGCTGTCTTAACTGTCAAATTTTGTATGACAGCGTGAATGATCATTTATGTAAAGGAAAAACATATTAAGTTATTATCTGTGCAGAATAGAATAGTTGTATTTATCATTTAATAGGTTACAGGAAAGTCTATCTTGATGAAACTGAGACTGTACTTGCTAGGAGTATGGAAACATTATGATTGTTTCCAAAATGTATATAATTTCAAAATTAGTGTTCCCTTGGTCCAAGTAAAGTTGTGGGGCTTTTGTTAATAGCCTGTGTTTTCTCAAGGTGGTGTGTTTCTCTTATTTGTCACGAGTAGCTTAATTTTTAAAGGACTTGTATATTGGGGTGACAAACGGATAAGTTGAATCGGATATGGGTGGATATGGGTCAATAGAAAATGAGTTAGGTGAAAATGGATAAAATATTCGATTTGACTCATATCTAATAAACAAATAAAAATCAGTAAACCCAATGGATGATATGTATATCATATTATACATTGCCTCTTAGAGTTTTGGCTAAAATCATCCCTTAACTATGACTCAAATCTAATGTATATCCTTGTATTATCTATGTGAGCAAAAAATATCTTTATACTATTAAAAAAATAACAAGAATCATCCTTCAGTCTATTTTTACTTTTAGAGTGTTTGATATAAAGGAAATATTTTTATGTTTTCCTAAAAACATATTTTTTTGACAAATGAATAGTTTTGAGTCAAGGTCGAGAGGTCAAAACAAGGATCTCAGATTGAGAGATGGATCATGATTGGGTGGGGGTTGAAAGTTGGATCCCAGGTCTGCATTTGTTTCGGGTGGTGAGGTTCAAGGAATGTTTTGAAAAATATTTTCCTGATTTAAAGAAACCTTTGAATTTTTTTTGTTCCTTACTTTATATATGGAAGTTATTTTATTTTTTAAAATTAGAGGAAAATAAGCCGATTTAAAAAATATTTTCAAAATATTTAAGTCAATCAAACGTAGAAAAATTGAAAAATATTTTTAAAAATTATATTCTTCATTCCAAACACATCCTTAATAAGTGTATTAACAAAAATAATGCATGCATTAATTTTGTGTATTAGTAGTATTTTGTTTGATATACTTTTTATACTATGTATAACTAAGACCATCTCCATCCCACCTCTATTTTACTCTCCATTCTCTATATTTGGAGAGTAAAATAGAGAATGGGCACTCCAACCCACCTCCATGTCACTCTCTATTCTTCATATTTAGAGAGGTGAATAGTAATTCTCCAAATTTGGAGAACTATTATTCACACTCTCTATTTCACTCTTTGAATATTTTATTATTATTTCTATTACTTTCTAATTAACATATTATTTTACATATAATTTCATTAATTAAATATCTAATATTCATAATTCTTTTTAAATGTAATATAATATTTTAAAAAATATATTATTTAATATATACTACTTTCATCCTGAATTAATAGTATTTTAATTTTTTCTAATTTTCGTCAATGATATAATTTGATTTTATTATTAATTTTCACTATAAAGAATACACAAAATAAAAATGATAAGATGAAAAATTTAATTTAAAAATACAATACATAATATGATAGTTTAAATACAAGATAACAATACAATACATAACATAATATTTAAATACAAGATAAAATACAATACATAACATAAGAATTAATTCGCGATGAAACAAAAATCATGCCGAAAAGATGTTGAACGTGCATTCGGAGTTTAGCAATTACGTTTTTCAATTATTGTAGGACCGTCACGTTTTTGGAGAAAGGAAGTGCTACATGATATAATGACTACATGTATTATACTGCACAACATGATAATTGAGGATGAACGTGATCTTAATGCACCAATTCAAGATGTCGTAGAGGCTCCAACTCCAATGACAGAAATGGTGGTAGATGAAAATCTCCGATTTGAACAATTTTTAGCTAGACATAAAAAAATTAAGGACAAAAATGCTCATTTTGAACTCCGTAATGCATTAATAGAGCATTTATGGAAGCAACGTAATAATTTCAAAAATTGAGTGTTTATGTAATTGTATTTCACTTTTATTTAAATTTGTCAATTAATTTGTATATTATATAATATTTTATTGCAATTTATGTTATTTTAAAATTTAGAATAAAATATAACTTTATATTAAATAAAAAAATTTAAAAAATAATATTTTATATCACATGAAAATTATATAAAGTAATTATTGGGAAAAAAATAAAGGATTTATATTATGAAATAAGAAAATAAGAATGAAATAGAAATAATAATATAATATTGAGGATTAGAAATATATATAGAGAATTGTGTTGAAGTTGATTGTCTGGAAAAATAGAAAACTCTATATTTGGAGAGTAAAATAGAGTGTTTGGTAGAGTGTATAAGAATAATGATAAATAGAGTGTATTAGTAATGCTTGTATTAGCAACGCATGTATTATTTATGCTTGCATTAATTATACATAAATTATTTATATGCATTGTTTGGGTTGATACATTAAAAATAGCATGCATTGCATAACAAATTAATTTACAAAGATACCCTCCACTATTATGATGAAAAAGATGTAAAAAGGGATTTGAGGGGAAAATAAGTCTTTAATTGAGCTAATGCGTGCATTAAAATCATTACATTGCTAATATCTAGAAATCCATGGTATTAGTAATGTATACCTTAATACACAATAGAGTGTACAACTAATGCAAGCATTAGTTATACATAGATTAGAAAATACTACCAAACAAGATACTAGTAATACACAAGACTAATACATATATTATTTTTTCTAATACATTTTACCAAATGATCTCAACAGTGTTTTAAGGGGTGTAATATTAATACCATAGATTTCAAAGGGAACAGATTTTGTCCGTACAGGTTTTAGATTTTGCCACAGTCAAAATGAAATTTGAAGGTTGAAAAGTGTTCCTAAAATTAAAACTCACGCAGTTAAACTTTATTTTATATAAAAGAATCATCACCTTCCAACTCCTTCCTTTTAATAGTCTGACAAATATTTACCTCTAAATGCCTCCATTACTTTCATATCCCTCCTTTTTTTTTCTCCCTTTTTTTCTTTATAATGACATATATCTATTTTTATTCGCACGCTGACATCATGTTGATGTTAGAGTCTACTCTTTTTTTTCCTCTCTCATACCATCATAGCATATTACAATAAGTGAATATACTTTGATGGTATTAAAGAGTAACTGAGCAGTGTCTTCATTGACAGACTGCTTCTTCCTTCTTGATATCATCAAAGTATAATATACTCTGGTGGTATCCGAACATTATTTTCATTTAAGTTTGCTTTAGTCCTTCGATATAATTACTCAATCATACATAATACCATTATGGTATGGTATATCTACATACTGTCATGGTATCACTGAGATATATTTCAATTCCTCAATATTTAATTTTAATTTAAAAACAATTATAAAGAGTCATAATTTAAAATATCCAAAAAGAGAAAAAAAAAAAAACATAAAAACATATTTTATACTAATTTAGAGTTTAATAAATACGATTGTGACTTTAATAATTCTCCCTTAATTGCTTTTATTTATTTCTTTAAAAAAGAGCACAATCCTATATGATACCGATAGGGTATCAATATGCCGACAGAGTATCACAGAGGATTAAGCTTAGTCCTATATGATACCGATATGGTATCAATATACCGATGGAGTATCACAGAGGATTAATTCATAGTAGTGATGTTGACGTCATGTTGACGTTATGCGTGAAATAAGAAAGGTGAAAGTGGGGTAAGCATGTAAACAATTTGGGTCATGAGTCCATTAAAGATAAATAGTTTTACAATTGAATCTATTTTGGATAGTTTTCCCCCTTTTTACACCTCTTGTTTAGATTTATTTTCTTTTGTTCTTTTATCCATAATTGTTTTAACCACCTTCCTTCTAAAAAAAAAAAAGTTCCAACATTTGGTACAAAGCATCTGTAGAATATGGTTAATTACTTTCTATCTTTTATTTTGTATTACCTACGTTAAAAGATCATTTGTGGGTTTTAAGGTTTAAGTTACGAATTTGATGAAATTTCATAGTTTGTATTCAAATAATGTATTTATGTTTAACAAAAATCATTTAATATATATACATATTTATTGGGTGAAATCAAATTAGTTGAGGTGGATGAATGAATAATATATTAACAGGTGATAAAAGTAACCGATCAAACACTTCAGTTAAGAAGTCGTTGAACAACATTGGTTCAGGAAAAATGCATTATCGAGACCAGTGGCATACATCCGTTACACCCCACCAGACAAGATGAAGATGAGACATGCTCCCTATTTATTGAGAAAGCATACAATTTAATTTGTTACGAGGTCAAGGACATATTTCTCGATTTAACTCCTGGATTAGAAGTCAAATATATTTATAAATTAATTAAATCAAAACCCTTTTTTACATTATTTTTATTATTTTTTTTTACATTTTAATTGTGGAAGATATCTTTGTAAATAAACATTTCAATGCAATGCATACTACTTTTAAATACACAAACAAACAATACATAAAAAAATATATTTATGTATAGTTAATTCAAGCATTATTTAACATTAGCCAAATGAACCCTTAAATACTTTTAAGAGGAGTACAGTTGATGGATACCCATGAATTATCCATACTTTAGATTATATATGTTAGATCCACTTTTAGATGATTGAATATATAATAACCAAATAAATTTCAAATCCATATTTACGTTGCTACATATAGAGACATGCACTGAGGAAACATGCTGCTAGTCTGAATATGAATTCAAATCACAAAGAAGGAACTCCACTGGCCACTGCCATCAAATGAAAACAAAGCTTTCATTAATCAACATCCTACCAACATCCACATACAACCTACTCCTACACCACTGCAGGTTAAAAGCTTTGAGTAGTCAAAACACATTTTTACATGGAGAAAATAAAACACATTGCTTCCAAAAAGTTATGGCTATGGCAAGGATTAGCAACATGCACTAGTGAGACATGAATGACATATTTCGTCTGAAATCCAAGTTCAGTGCCGATTCCGAGAACTTGTCACCAGGTACCCACAGACCTCCGTTTTGAGGCAGCAACACCGGTGCTTGATTGCCCTTAGGCTGTTCTTCTCCAGCTCCTGGCGTGACTTCTTTCTTCTTTTTTACAAATTCAAAAAAATCAGCAACTTGACGAGCGTACCTTCAAATAGGAGGACAATCAAATGAAACATATTGTACAGAAACAAAGCACAAATGACAGGACATTCCTGATACACATCAAACTTACTAAAGATAAATGTTAAAGTCAGCTAGTAAAAGGATTTTATGAGCTTCAAAAAGTGACTCTACAATTCACGTTTAACAAGTGCTTCAGCACAGAATTGCATATAAAAGAAATTCCGTTGTCTATAATCCACTTTGATCATTATGGACTAAAGACATCAGAAAACAACGATTACCTGTTATGATGTGTAGAATAATAGATCCCAAATATTATGAAGGAGAACTCATTTTGAGGGATATAGATCCTTTTTTGGGGGGCAAGTATTAGATAATGGGAGATACTTTTTCTTTCATCCTCTTTTTAGTGATCAAGTGTTAACAGCTGCAAGATCCTATTGTGTGTGTAAGACTGTAACATGAATTTAATCAATCAAGGTTCTGTAACCCCACCCGTTCCCACCCCAAAGGAAGAAAGGATCTCTTTAGCCTGCATCTCAGGGAAAGAAAGACCAGCTCTCTTGCACTGTCAGATCTTCATTCCTCACTTCCTCAAGCCTATCATGCCTATTTTTGGTCCATATCAAGTTCCCTGTTAGAAGTAACCCTACAAATTACTGGAGCTGTCAATTAATTGAAATACCTATCATCCATACTTCAGAAATATCTACTTGACCTATATGGCTTATTAGACAATCAACTGTTTCGGACATTTACTGGAACCAACACTCAATCCACAGCTAGGATAACCATTAATCTAGGTAACACCTACAGACATTAAGACAATATTTAACAGCTACAAAGGTGTGAAGACAGATAAAATGATCAGCACTAACATAAGTTATATAAGCAGCAAAGGGCAGCTGCTAAAAAGAAAGTTGGTTTGCCTCAACAGAAGTACTAAATAAAACTGCAAAAAAGAAGAAGATATCCTTGGTTTTAAAGATTTGTAACAAGTAGATGATATCCTCCAGTGGGTATATATTAAGTGAAAGAGAAATTAGATAAAAAATAATATTAGTAAATAAGGAAAAGTTGACATACTGCCTCTTTGCTTCAATATCTTTGTTAAAGTCAATGTTAGGCTCGCAGTCAAGAACCAACGCAGGAACCTGCATTATAATAGATAGTTAGACACAATGTTGACTGTAACACGAATATCTAGGAACTGCTTTATCAAGGAAAAAAATGTCCATAAGCGGAAGTTACATTCATAGAAAGTACCTTTTGAATACTTGGGTGCATGTGATTGCCCTCCAGATAAAAAACACGATCCCTTATTTCTGGGGGTACAGATTTGTCAAAGTTTAGGGGTAGCTCGCTGACAGACAATACCCCATGATTTCCACTTTCAAATGGGAAAAGCCAGCTTTCATGCTTCTCATGCAACCCTCGCAGATATTCCAAGGAAACTCCACCTTCCTCTGTTCTCTTACGCAACATCATTCTCTTGTGACATGTATCAGGGCTTGCTCTAAGATAAATAAAACCATCGGGAATCAGTCCAGGCAAAGTTGAAACAACCGGGTCAAACCATGAGTCATAAATGCTGATCTCCATCTCATTCATCCAGTTTGCTTCATGAACAGCTCTCACAAAGACCTTCATGAAAAACATTATGCATCATATAGTAGCCTTGTCATGGTATTAATAACCAGGTATACTACATTGCATACAACAACAACTACTCTATCTCAAACTAGTTAAGGTCCGCTAGGTATAGTATGTTGTGTATAGTACAAAAATCAACTCTCAGTGGATTGTTTGAAGCATAGCACATAAACCAGGTAGTGGTCAGATACTCTCCTCACCCATTTTATTTAACGCTACTATTCAGGTATCAACACAGTTTTTCTGACTTTGATTGTTTCAATATCTTTTTAATATTTTATGTACGACGTAGATTTTTTAAAAATAAGGACTTACAGTACTTTAATGTAGCTTCTAGATATGTAAATCTCATCTTTTGAAATCAAAAGGAATTGATGTTCATATGTACATCAAATATTAGATGGTTTGATTGTCGTGTTCTGAAATGTAATCCTTCTTTTCAGAATGAATGGAACATTTTAGTGTACTGTGCACTTTCTTTAAAGGTTAATCAGAATATATATATATGTGTGTGTGTGTGTGGAACTTTGCAGAAACGTAATGGAATAAACATGTATTATTTTAGGAGTTAAGGGAATGCTACACAATCAAAGATCAAGAAAGAAGACGCGATCAATGATTATCTTTACAAGCTTGTACAAGGTGAGAAATTTACCATCCTGTCACTGAACACACTTCTCTCCATCAACCTGAGGGGCCTGATACCACCAGATGATTCTCTCTCCTGCATAACTCTCGTTACAAAAACATAGTTTTGAAATGTGTAAGCATATCTTTGTGGTTCCGCATAGAATGCATCTAATATGTTAAAGTGATCTGGCCCAATATCCTGCCACTTGGCAATAGGTTCGGGAACTATTTCAACAAGATCTTGCAATTCAAGTGTCTCATTAGCTATTCTCTGCAGAAAGGTTGTTTTTCCAACACTAATATTTCCCTCAACACAGAAAGTAAGTCGTTTCTTTTGTGCTGACTTCACATTGGAATCTGAGTTATTCTCCTTCAACTCTTCATCCACGCTCTTTCTGATATATGAGGTGATACTCTCAGCATGGTTTCTGTGAATGATTCCAACTGAGCTTTGTAAGAACTCAACCATCTTCTCGTTGGATTTTCCAAAAAACTGCAAAGAAGCCAAAATAATGCATTTACTATAACAAAGTATATCAAGTTTACAGGTCAAATAAGCTGCACAATTTCCTTGACATTACCCAAACATATTCTTTTAAGCTAAGTACTTCACCCTGTTCAACTCAATAATAACTGCAAAACAGAGATACCAATTACTATGTTGGCTATCCAAATTGGTCAAGTTAAACAATTAATTGGATTCACAACAGAACATGCAGCCCTAGAAAATCCTAACATATCAAAAAAACAGAGCTATATATGCCATGCATAAAAAATGATAAGAGTCATGACCAAAAAACTACAACTCAAGAGTTCACACTCATCCTCTAACACTTGTAACAGAGTCGTCCATCCATTTCGCCATGGAGGTTTCTATGCCATGCAGTTATTCAGTTACAACGCTTGGTTAAATTAATCCTTTGTAGTTAGTCCGCTTTATTCAAGGTCTAGTCATTTCAATACTACTTTCTGTAGACCCTCTAAAATTATAGGGTGCCTTCTTAGGTATGGAGGAAAATGTTTTCCAGTAAATATTTTCGGGAGAAAATCATTTACCCATGTTTGATTTGGTATAAATAAAGTGGCATATAATAACCATTACAAGGTGATAGATGGAGTATTTTTTTCATCAAAACTGGTTTTTCCATTTGATGGAAAATATTTTCCCTAAAAATTATATCTAATAACCAAACACCAGAAATTGACTTCTTTATGGAAACAAAACAGACCTACAGAAACAATCCCACAGGGACCTATGAACAGAACAACACAACAAAATAATGAAATGAAGAAGAAGGCATCGGAGGAAGGCCGACAAACTTGTTACTTGTGTTTGATTAACGACTTACTGGTTAACTACTTGTTCTTTCTCGTAAGTGGGATACCTACACCCCACAAACTTAATCCTAAATACAAAGTCTATAGCCAGACTAAAAAGAACATTTTTCTTTCATTAATGAATTTTCACTTTTTAACATTTCAAAACTATATACTTCAGGGAACCACAAAACTTAATTGTTTATCGTTATACCTTATCTCTGTAGAGCTGTTTGAGTTGATCAACACCTATAAAACCCTTCTGCACCAGCTTCCTCAAATTCCTAGGCCCAACACCCGGTATTGTTAGCAAATCTGGACTAGCCATAACCCCTCCTTCCCCACCACCACCACCACTCCTCTGCCTCCTATGCAACCCGGGCTTCTCCTCCGAGGCACTCACATTCTCCTCTTTATCCTCAACCCCACTTTCGAAATCCTCCACCTCCTCAGCAGAAGTCACTGGAACACCCTTCTCTGACCCAGAAGCCGAAGCCAGAGTGCCGAACCAGGCAGCACTAGTTCTACTCTGCTTCAAAACAACCCAAGCCCTCACTGTCGCAGTATCAAGAGAGCATCTACAAATACGGCAATTATTACCACTACGAGGAACAACTGCCTTTCCAGAAGAATCCGTAGACAAATTCCGGAAACCCGAAAAGGGTTTACCGAAAGTGGGATGGTGAAGCCGGTGGAGGGCGGCAGAAGTCATTCTAGGACTGGGAGTAAGTGGGTGTTTGTAAAACCCTATGGGATGAGAAAGAGGTAAAGAAAGAAGGGGATTAAGGGATAGAACTGGAGGCGGTAACGATGGGTTTCTGCTTAACAGTTTCTGCATACCTTTGGCGCATTTCACAGAGTCACCTTATGCTGTCTCAAAGTTTCATACAGTAAAGAAGAGAGTGATAAACCCTAGTAAAACTAAACCCTAGTAAGGATTTGCTTATACTTTATCTACCTCGACATAGATAGCAGTGAAGATAGAGACAGATATTACAGAGAGAAACACAAAGCGGGAATAAGAAGGGTTTTTGTGTTATGTTTGGCTTTGGGGAAGAAACAAAAAAAGGCAAACACCAAAATATTTGGATTTTCTTTTTATTTAAAAAAAAAATCATCATTATTTTGCAAAATCATTATTTATATGTGATCAATTATGATTTGATTATATTATTGATTAAATTAATTTTTAAAAAGAAAAGAACTCACATCTATCATCACATTTCGCGATTCATTTATGTCATTCGGTAACAAATAATGGTATGAATATTAGGGGTGTGCATCATTGCTACAGGATCCTCTAAGGCGTCAGGATCCAAATAGCCGCCTGACATTCAAGCAATCAATCATTCTTTCTATCGGAGACTTCGAGACAGTATCGATCGATTTGATTTGGTTTTATGTATTATCTGTTCGATTTTTTGTTTAACCAATAAGAAAATGCTTATCAAATAAATATATGACTTCTCTAATAACTTTGACGCGACAAGATAATAATGTAACTTTACAAATGCTCATACAATAATAACAAACATGAAAAGAACTATACATATATAACACAAAAGAGAAATTAAGAGGAATATGGTTCTTAATTTAGGTTTTGACTATTTGAATAATGTAAAGTTGTGAACTCGAAGTCAAGGTGAAGTATGAATTGAAGGTCTAAATGACAAAGTCATAACTAGTAAGATATTGAGATTAATATTTAATATTTATGTATATAGGTAAAAATAGTAAATTACTATAGTCTTAATGAGTTATCAGTTTACGTAATAACCCAATATTAAAAACCAATACCCAACCAATATCCCAATAATTTTTTTTTATAAAACAATTAAAAATCATTAATCCAATAAGCCAATAACAATAAACCAATAACACTCTTTTCGTTTCAATTTATCGGTGGGTTCGATTTTTGCACATCCCTAATGAATATGCTTTTTTCTAAAACCAAAATAATATAAATGAACCAAACTTTTAACTGATAATATAATGATTCTTTTTTTAAAATTTGATGGCATACGAAAGTCTTTTCCCTTTTTTAAAACGTTAGAAAAGATTTTTTTTAAAAAAAAAAACTCTCTTGGTTAAACAGATAATTAATTCTGCTAAAAAAATAATAAGGATATGGATTTTATATATATTCTAATATGATATTGAACTTTGAGAAAAGACTCATTTTTGTCATTTGTTAAAAATTTAGCTCATTTATGTCATTTTTGTTTAAAAAATTGTTCATTTATGTCATTATTTGTTAACTGAAAATAATATGTTTTACAAAATCTTATTTCGGGTGAGTTTATAAATTGAATATTTTTTAATTCAAATAAGTTTTAGAAATTTTGACTGTCCTTATTTGGTGTGTTAAAAGCAAAATTTAAAAAGGTATTATGATGGTGGACTGTATGTGGTCAGAGTATTTGTCTTCTTTGTTTTCTATGTCTTCTCTGAATTCGTAATCCTCTTCTAATTGTGTTGTAACCACGCGTATATATATATATAATCCAACAATAAAAAAGACTAACACTACAATAATTAATTGTACAATATGTTGTGTGAGTTGTAGTATTCATATTTTATCTATATTTACCTTTATTTTAGCTTATCAATATTTAGAAATCAATTCTTATAGTGTTAGGAGAACCATATTTATAGAAAAGGGATTTAACTATCATCTTTATTTCCTCAAATTATTTTTTGAATGAGTGTCAACCGTCACATGTCTAATATTGACATTGATGGATCCAGGATTTAATGGTTGTGGGTGCTCAAGCCAAAAAAAAATCTTTCTAGAAGCTTACTAATGTTTTTAGTTTAGTTAGTAGATGAAATACAAAAAATAAAAAAAGTTGAAAAACAATTTAAAAGAATATAAGCAAAAAGTCAACCGTAAAAGTATATATAAAAAGAAAGTAAAAAAACTATGAAAGAAGAAATTCCAATTTGCTTTTTTCAACCAAAATATAGACGTTGTTACCAGGACTCGAACCCTCGATGGAGGGGGTTAGTGATCTTTAAATTCACCTCCAGAACCAACACAACAGTGAGGCCTTTTGTATAATGGGTGCTAACAAGTTTTTTATATCAATTATCCAGTATTTTCTATATGCATATATAAAGTTTTCGTCGGGGTGAATGGGTGCTCAAGCACCCGAACCTCTCTATGTGAGTCCGCCCCTGAATATTGATATCAATGACTTATGTTTAATTAATTGAGGGCAATAACCATAATCAATAGTGGCTATTTTCCAAGGAAATTGACTACAATTGCAATTCAAAATTAGGCAAAAAAAAAAGAGCAAGTAAACTAACAATTCAAGTCTCCCAAAACCAGCTAATCCATGTATGCTACAGAGGCAAGCATATGGATTGTGCTTCTTTACCCTAAATTTAAGTCATCAAAACTCATCCAATGGCTATAATACAATTAATTATATTTTCATCTAAGTTAAGAGATAAAACATATGTAAAATTTGTTAGGAACAAACTGTAGAGCCAGAAGAAGAGCCATCATCTCAGGAGAAACCATCCTATTTTATTTTACATTATCCAATTTCATTAGTTCCAGATTATGCATGCCACGACCCGAGCCTACACCCTGGACGTGGTCGGCACTCGAGAACCATTTCTGGTCCCCAAGCGAACCCTCATCCTGACTGACTACAAGCGAAAATGTAACCGGGTTCCATTGTTATAGAAAAGCCAACGGTGAAAAATTTCGACTGAAAATCTTTTTCGTAGTAACTTGAGATTTCCCAACCTAGTCTAGATTTGGACGAAATCGAATTCATTGAGGTCTAGGGAAATCTGGTAGCAATTGGGTGATCTAATTATTATTTTGATTACAATAGTAGTTAGATAAGTCGTTAAGGAATCCGTACGACTTTAAGAAATTGAATTCGGGTGAGTAGAATTTCTGAAATTAATCTTAGCGTGAACGGGTAGTTTCTGAGTGTTGTTGGTTGAAAGCGTGTTGTGAAATGGGGGTTTTGGAATTTTTTAATTATCTCACTATTTCGTGCAAGCCGCTTTGGCGATGATTTGTGTCGCCAGGGCGGGGCCGTTGTAGCGGGGTGATGACCGCTGCGGCGGGCCATACGCGACTTAAAGTCATAAATAAACCCCAAAAACGTTTTATTTTGCAATTTTCAAACTTGAGAGCTAAGGAACGAACCTAGGTCTCTTCTTGACAGTTTTCCACCATTCTTGAGGCTAAATGTAAGATTTTAACTCCCCGAATCCGTTTTTCAATCCATAGAACGTAATCTAATTATCGATGGGGAAGGGTTTTGATCTAGAAAGTATGGTGGAAAAAGCCCTAATTTGGATGCTTGGGATCATGGATATGATCTAGGATTGTTAGAATTGTTAGTAATCCAGGTAATTGGTGATTGTTTATTGATTCCTGTATTATATCGATTGTTTGTAAACCAAGAACAAGCGAAACGAATCCGGAAAGGGAATGATCAAGTTTTTTAGGGTTTCAAGCTTGTTTCGAGGTAGGTGATGGTTGTGATTCTATGATTGTGTGATGTATGTTTGTTCTTACTTCATTATGATACATGTATGTATGCAAATGTTGCATTATTGATCACATTAGTTGTAAATAAGGAAATATGAAAGATGAATGACATGAATTATGACTTGATTATATGATTATGAGAATGTACTTTGTGATTGTGGCTTATTGAATGAATTGGGTGTTGCATTTCGACACATTAACTTGGATCGGTTGCCATGTTTTGGCATAATTATGGGATCGGTTGCCATGTTCCGGTATAATCTTTGGATCGGGTACCATGTTCCGGTATGCTAACTGTTTGGGTTTGGGTTTGGGTTCTATGAGAGGACCAATGACTTGTCATATTTGTGTACCTTGAGAAATGTAAAGTTGTTCGTTGTTCGTAAATGTTGACAATATTGTATATGTTCGATACATGCATGTGATTATATTGCTGTATTGACTTATGTATGTTGCACTTAGTGGGATAGCCGCGTGATCATACCAGTACACTGTGATTGTGTACTGATACTACACTTGCTCTTTCTTTGTTGAGTACAGGGCATCTTCAGGGGGCTATTGACATACCTCGTTTAGAAGATCAGTGATCGCCGATCGAATTCAAGGGTGAGCCAGTTCTTCCAGGCTTCCATGAGTTTTTTTCCGTCTATGTCCACATTTCAGACTTAGACTTTCTAGTTAGTTATTAGTGCTTTAGTTTGGGGGGTTGCAACCCTTCTTGTTAGACTTATTGATCTTGCTAGATGTTTTCATACATTAACTTTCAGCTTCTAGGTGTGTTTTCCGCAATGTTAGATTTGTTTAGTTGTTAGATCTTTTGGAAGTTTATGGGAACTTCAGTCTTTAGCTATTTTTCCTGCTTTCGTATCCTTAAATGCTTTAGTTTTGGTTTAGTTGCTTGGTTTGGGTTGTAGTAGTGGTTCTCCCACTGGATGGTTAGTGTGAGTGCCAATCACGATGGTCTGGGTGGTGACAAAGTTGGTATCAGACCCTAGGTTCATTGATCTCGATGTACCAAAACGAGTCTAGTAGAGTCTTGTGGAATGGTACGGGGACACATTTACTTTTCTTCGAGAGGCTATAGGACTTTAGGAAAGCTCTCTGTTTTCTTTTATCTCCTTTCGTGGTATGACTTGATTCCAATTGGTATCTGGCGATTCAAATTCGTATCTAACCTCATTCACTCTTTTGTCCGCAGATGGTTAATACTAGATTTAATGGCGTCAGGCCCATAGCTCCCGTCAATGCTCCAGCTGAGGAATCTGCAGTGAGAGGTCGCGGTCGAGGCAGGGGTAAATGAAGAGCTTGGGGTAGAGGCTGATGAAGAGTGGCACCTACTAGAGATGGGGTACTGGTCGAAAATGCTCCCCAAAATGAGTCCCCTCCTGTGCATCATGAAGGGATAGAGGAAAATATTGAGGTTGAAAATGTTGAAGAGGTTGGACAAGAGGAAAAGGTGCAGGCTGAGACTACCGGTGTTCCTCCCATAGACCCAGTGTTAGCTCAACAAATCATGTCATTCCTGAAAGGGTTGGTTGGTCCTAGAGTGCTTCCTTCTGCTCAAGCAACTCAAGCTCCTACCAATCCTCCTGTTGCTATCACTGCGCCCAAGGTGGGCGGGACTGGAGGTAATGATGCTTTCTTTTGTCCTTTGTTGGATTCTGTTATGACTGGTAATGAGCATGAAATGTTGACTAAGTTTTTGAAGCTAAAGCCTCCTGCATTTCTTGGTTTTGAGAGTGATAATGCTTATGAGTTTATCTTATACTACTATGAGAGGGTTCATAAGTTGGGAATTGTCCATCATCAGCTTCAAGGTGAGGCTAAGCAGTGGTAGAGAGCTTATATGGAATGTAGATCTTCAACTTTACCTCCACTTACTTGGACCCAATTTCATGCTCTATTTCTAGAGAAGTATGTGCCTAGAAATTTGAGAGATCGCAAGAAGGATGAGTTCATTGCTTTGGAGCAAGATGGTATGTCTGTGGCTGCTTATGAGGCTAAGTTCCATGCTTTGTCTAGATATGCTACTCAATTGGTGACTACTGAGAAGGAGAGGATCTGCTTATTTATTAGGGAATTAAACTCTGAGTTGCAGGTATTATCTGTTCATATGACCTCTGCAGGAGAAGCTTTAATGAGGTAACATACTTTGTGAAGAAAGTGGAGGGGGTGAGGCGAGACGGTTAGGCTAAGGCATTGGCTAAAAGGGCCAAGAACTCGGGTAACTTTCAAGGTTCTTACTCCAGGGGTCTGGAAGGCCAACACTTGCAGCCAAGCCAATTCAGTCCGCTATGCCGGCCTCTACAGGTAACTACTCAGGAACTCCATCTCATAATTTGATTTAGGATAGCCAGGGAGTCGTGCCTTCGACGGGCGGCATGCCATCTTTCGATCTTACTTGCTACAATTGTGGAGAACCTGGGCATATGAGGAGAGATTATCCCTATCCATGAGTGTTAGATTCCGCGCAGCAGCAAACTAGAGTAGTGGTCCCTGCGGAAAATAGTAATAATGGTAGAGGACGTCCATAAAGAAGAGGTACTCAGCGAGGCCATGGAGGTAGAGGAAATGGTAACACATGCAGGGGTAACGTGCAACCAGGCAGGGAAGTAGCTCATCAAGATGATAGAGCTTAGTGTTACTCCTTTCCAGGAAAGAATGAGGCAGAGGCATCAGATGCGGTGATCACATGTACTATTCTTGTATGTGACCGGATAGCTAATGTGTTATTTGATCCGGGTTCTACTTATTCATATGTATCTGTGTGATTTTCCTTAGAATTTGCTATGATTTGTGATATACTTGATGGCCCCATCCATATTTCTACCAAGTTGGAAAGTCTGTCATAGTCACCCATGTCTGTCGTGCTTGTCCTATTTTGTTTAAGGGTTTTCAGACTTGGGCTGATTTGGTGATGTTGGATATGACTGACTTTGATATAATCTTAGGCATGACTTGGTTGTCCCCTTATTATGCTGTGCTTAATTGTAATACTAAGTTTGTAACTCTAGAAATTCTGGGAAGGGAAAAATTAGAGTGGGAAGGCGTGTACAAGCCTAAGCAAGCTAATATCATATCCTCCATTCGGGCTACTAAACTGTAGAGCAGGGTTGTTTGGCTTATTTGGCTCATATTAGGGATTTGAGGTCGATACTCCATTTATTGAGTCTATTCCTGTGGTGTCAGAATTTAGAAAAGTGTTTCCTAATGACTTGCCTGATATGCCTCCGGATAGGGATATAGACTTCTGCATTGATTTATAATTTGGTATGCGTCCCATTTCTATCCCTTCATATCGCATGGCTTCGGTAGAGTTAGGAGAGCTTAAGGCTCAAATCCAAGAGCTTCTTGATAAGAGATTTATTCGTCCTAGTGCTTCCCCATGGGGTGCTCCAGTTTTGTTTGTTAAGAAAAAAGATGGTAGTATGAGAATGTGTATAGATTACCGGCAATTGAATAGGGTCACTATTCGAAACAAATATCCTTTGCCTCGAAGAGATGATCTTTTTGACCAATTGCAAGGTGCATCAGTTTTCTCCAAGATTGATCTAAGGTCTGACTACCATCAGTTAAAAAATTAGGCCTGAGGATGTGCCCAAGACGGCTTTTAGAACCCGCTATGGGCACTATGAGTTCCTAGTTATGTCTTTTGGTTTGACTAATGCGTCTGCAACTTTCATGAGTTTGATGAATGGGGTGTTCAAACAATTTCTTGACTCGTTTGTTATAATCTTTATTGATGATATTTTGGTCTATTCGAAAAGTGAAGAAGAGCATGCCGACTATCTTTGTATTGTTCTGGGTGTAGTTGGGAAACGAAAGTTATATACGAAATTCTCTAAGTGTGAATTTTGTTTGATTTCAGTTGCATTTTTGGGGCATGTAGTTTCAAAAGAAGGGGTAATGGTAGATCCTCAAAAAATTGAGGTGGTTAAGAATTGGGTTCGACCTAGCTCTGTGATGGAAGTTAGGAGTTTTGTGGGGCTTGATATACCGTGAGTTTACGGTATTTCTAATACATTTCACTCACAAGTTGTGTGTGTCTAGGGCCCTTTTATATTGGTTTTTATGTGTTTTTATCATGTTTTGCAGAAAAGGTGTTCAGGCGCGGAAGATTAGAGACAGCTGAAGGAATTACAGAAAAAAGGCATCCACGGAGGTGATCTATGGACCGTAGATCCATTCACGGTCCGTAGGTTATGACCGTAGATCAGCAGGCATGGTAGTGAGGACAAATCAGGGAAATCTGACCAAGTGTGGAACCAC